>CAUDMG010002530.1:1632500-1898403 GCA_958450375.1 Homarus gammarus
ATATATATATATATATATATATATATATATATATATATACATTTTAACTCACATTTTACTCCCTCATCAATATTAAAAATTGTTGACTATTCATTCTCCGTAAGTATAATATTTCCTGACAGTTCAAGGACAAAATATTGTTGGAAAAAAATTGCCTCGTTAAATTCCTCATCTCCTTTTAATACGTTACTTCTTATTTATAGAGATATTTTATTAATTCTCATTTATTATTTTTTTTTCTGGGCAATAACCGGAGCAAACACCTCTGACTTTATATCAGGAAGCAAATGAAGATTTTTGGTGGGATGGGAGGCCACTGGTATCATCAGATTGACTCCCCAAGACAAATGAGACAGCATCACCCAGAAATCTATTGGAAAAAGATCGGTTGGAAATATGAGATTGTTGAGGCTGACATTTATTGGTAGTTTGGTGTGTACAGGGCCATGCTAGCAGCCCGCACACTCATCTCCAATGTGTGGTAATGACCTCCCGCCCATAAACCTCTCATGCGCCCACACTCCCACGGTACAGTAGAATGAGGGAGGGTGAGAGATAACGGAAGAGGGTGTATAGAAGGGGAGGGACGAAGAGAAAGAAAACGGGAGAGTGGGAGAATGGGAAAGGAAGGTGCAGGAAATTGCGCAGAAAGAGAAATAAAATAAATTTTAGTGTTTATAGAAAATACAACTCAATAACATCTGTTACTCCAGTTAATGTGGAAAGGTGGTGGTAAGGGTGTGATGGATGGTGGTGAAGGGAGTGAGGGATGGTGGTGAGTGAGGGGTGCAGTGGTGGTGAGTGGAATGAGGGGTGGTGGTGGGGGGAGTGAGGGGGTGCACCAGTATATATATATATATATATATATATATTATATATATATATATATATTATATATATATATTATATACTGTATATATATATAGACTTTGCCTGCGGTGTGCATTTA
Organism: Homarus gammarus; assembly: GCA_958450375.1. NCBI lineage: Eukaryota > Metazoa > Arthropoda > Malacostraca > Decapoda > Nephropidae > Homarus > Homarus gammarus. Next base: position 1,633,450 of record CAUDMG010002530.1, read on the forward strand.
CAAAGTAACAAAAAAGTATACTGTGCCCTGTCCGTCTGGTGTAAACACAACTTGGTGTTTTCGTTGTGTGATCACAAAACACAGAAAACAAAACATGTTTTTCCTGTTCTTATTATACAGTATTGTCCCAAGACGCAGTAAATTTACTCCATTGTGTTCTCGCCCTGTGGTGAAAGCTTACGGCTAAAAATTGGACACAAACCACTCTAATTATGTACTGTACTGTATATGAATAGAGCAGACGTTAAAGAATGGTGGTGTGAGCTGACCAAGACGTAGAAACCTTGCCAGACACTGCTGGGAGGTGAGAGTGGCGGCAGCGGGTGAGAAATATAGCGGGTGTTGGCCAGCGTGGGACGCTCAGCCTCCGACTAATGCCATATATACCAGCAGTAACTTTGTCTGGCCACTCAGATAATGTCTCATAATGGTTATCTACGACCTCAGCTCTCCTGCTACGTGCCTTTGCTCTTTATTGGTGCACTGGGCATTCTAATGGTGCCTCTTAGCTCTTATACTGGAGGCTTCTAGTCGTAGGTGTTTGGTTTCTAGATTTATGAATGGGCGCTGTGGGTTATAGTGACGTATTGTGGTTCCTAATAGTGTTTTGATTATCAGTGTGGTAACAGAACCTCTAACAGTGTTATATGGTGCCCAGTGTGGTAACAGAGCCTCTAACAGTGTTATATGGTGCCCAGTGTGGTAACAGAGCCTCTAACAGTGTTATAGGGTGCCCAGTGTGGTAACAGAGCCTCTAACAGTGTTATAGGGTGCCCAGTGTGGTAACAGAGCCTCTAACAGTGTTATCGGGTGCCCAGTGTGGTAACAGAGCCTCTAGCAGTGTTATAGGGTGCCCAGTGTGGTAACAGAGCCTCTAACAGTGTTATAGGGTGCCCAGTGTGGTAACAGAGCCTCTAACAGTGTTATAGGGTGCCCAGTGTGGTAACAGAGCCTCTAACAGTGTTATAGGGTGCCCAGTGTGGTAACAGAGCCTCTAACAGTGTTATAGGGTGCCCAGTGTGGTAACAGAGCCTCTAACAGTGTTATAGGGTGCCCAGTGTGGTAACAGAGCCTCTAACAGTGTTATAGGGTGCCCAGTGTGGTAACAGAGCCTCTAACAGTGTTATATGGTGCCCAGTGTTGTAACAGAGCCTCAAACCGTGCAATGATGTCTACTGGGATGCTGTGATGTCTACTGGGATGCTATGGGGTATTCTTGGATGCTGTGGGGGTATTCTTGGATGCTGTGGGGGTAGCTTGGCTGCTGCTGTATTACGTTACGGTCTTCGTTTATCGCATTAGTCTGGTTTTAGGGTAGTGCTTAGTCCAGCTGTGTTTTGGTAATGCGTTATTTAATCTTGATTTGTCGGTTATTCTGGTGTTACTCAGTTTACTCGGCGGAAGCATTGGAGAGCCTGCCCTATGCTATGGGGTATTCTTGGATGCTGTGGGGGTATTCTTGGATGCTGTGGGGGTATTCTTGGATGCTGTGTAGTGTGGTATTTAATCTTGATTTGTGGTTATCTGTGTTTACTCGGCGAGCGCAAGATGGTCACTAATGTTTTGTATAATAAGTAGTAATAGTAAGTGTAATGGAGTATGTTTTCAGGAGATGTTTCACTACTCGTCCTCACTTGATTCACATATCGGAAACAAGGACCTGTAAGTATTATTTCTGGGTAACACAACACGACTAAAACAACCTTAGTAATAACAAACATTATACATCTTTCCATTATAGACTCAATTTGCCACTGGTTAATTCGTAAGTTTCTCTCTCTTTGTAGCTGGAGGACATAGGATCGTACATAACGGGATTACTAAAACAACAACACAATGAACGCAGCTAACTAGGCGTTAGTATTGCATGGGGACATTAAATTGGTTATAGATCTTGAAATTCAGGAAACTTGTCAATGTGTAAAGGATTCAGAGATCTGGTCAATGTTTACACGGATTTTTCCTTCCTGTTTATCACAACTTTACTGCCCACACGTTACCTGCCCACCACATGTTGTCCTTCAGTAGGCAGCTACCAAACAGGGAGGTACTACTGCCTGGGAAGATAGTGGAAGCATAATGTGTTGTTTAATGGTACTGTAGACCCTGCTGCCATGTGGCATCACAAAAATTGTGCCCAAGTCCCAGGGTGCTCATCTGACTTTCTGCCTCATTTACATACAATTGCAGCGTCTCAATTGTTTCTCTTACTATTGACGACACAACATACATGTATTGTTACTCACTATTGATATTTATTATTATTATTATTATTTTTATAATTTAATATTAATTTTAATTTTTAATTTGTTTTAAATTGATTATGATTTTTTGTTTAAATATTATTATTATTATTATTATTATTATTATTATTATTATTATTATTACCTGTATTATTATTGTTCTTGTTGTTGTGATTATTATTATTATTATTATTATTATATTTTCGCCTCCCAGGCCCCGATGTGGGTCATTGACCTGTTGGGCTAACCCTTGTAAAAAAAAAAAAAAAAAAAAAAAAAAAAAAAAAAACTACCCGTAGCCACGCCGACTATCTTAAGGAGGAGTGTACCACTATCTTAAGGAGGAGTGTACCACTATCTTAAGGAGGAGAGTAAAACTATCTTAAGGAGGAGTGTACCACTATCTTAAGGAGGAGAGTACCACTATCTTAAGGAGTGTACCACTATCTTAAGGAGGAGTGTACCACTATCTTAAGGAGTGTACCACTATCTTAAGGAGGAGTGTACCACTATCTTAAGGAGTGTACCACTATCTTAAGGAGGAGTGTAACACTATCTTAAGGAGGAGTGTAACACTATCTTAAGGAGGAGTGTAACACTATCTTAAGGAGTGTACCACTATCTTAAGGAGGAGTGTACCACTATCTTAAGGAGTGTACCACTATCTTAAGGAGGAGTGTAACACTATCTTAAGGAGGAGTGTAACACTATCTTAAGGAGGAGTGTAACACTATCTTAAGGAGGAGTGTACCACTATCTTAAGGAGGAGTGTACCACTATCTTAAGGAGGAGTGTACCACTATCTTAAGGAGTGTACCACTATCTTAAGGAGGAGTGTACCACTATCTTAAGGAGTGTACCACTATCTTAAGGAGGAGTGTAGCACTATCTTAAGGAGGAGTGTAACACTATCTTAAGGAGGAGTGTAACACTATCTTAAGGAGTGTACCACTATCTTAAGGAGGAGTGTACCACTATCTTAAGGAGTGTACCACTATCTTAAGGAGGAGTGTAACACTATCTTAAGGAGGAGTGTAACACTATCTTAAGGAGGAGTGTAACACTATCTTAAGGAGGAGTGTACCACTATCTTAAGGAGGAGAGTACCACTATCTTAAGGAGGAGTCTACCACTATCTTAAGGAGGAGTCTACCACTATCTTAAGGAGTGTACCACTATCTTAAGGAGGAGTGCAACACTATCTTAAGGAGGAGTGTACCACTATCTTAAGGAGGAGTGTACCACTATCTTAAGGAGGAGTGTAACACTATCTTAAGGAGGAGTGTACCACTATCTTAAGGAGGAGTCTACCACTATCTTAAGGAGGAGTCTACCACTATCTTAAGGAGGAGTGTACCACTATCTTAAGGAGGAGTGTACCACTATCTTAAGGAGGAGTCTACCACTATCTTAAGGAGGAGTGTAACACTATCTTAAGGAGGAGTCTACCACTATCTTAAGGAGGAGTGCAACACTATCTTAAGGAGGAGTCTACCACTATCTTAAGGAGGAGTCTACCACTATCTTAAGGAGTGTACCACTATCTTAAGGAGGAGTGTACCACTATCTTAAGGATGAGTCTATCACTATCTTAAGGAGGAGTGTACCGCTATCTTAAGGAGAGTACCACTCTCTTAAGGAGGAGAGTACCACTCTCTTAAGGAGGAATGTACCACTATCTTAAGGAGGATTGTACCACTATCTTCAGGAGGAGTGTACCACTATCTTAAGGAGGAGTGTACCACTATCTTCAGGAGGAGTGTACCACTATCTTAAGGAGGAGTGTACCACTATCTTAAGGAGGAGTCTACCACTATCTTAAGGAGGAGTGTACCACTATCTTAAGGAGGAGTGTAACACTATCTTAAGGAGGAGTGTACCACTATCTTAAGGAGGAGTGTACCACTATCATAAATATGTAACGGGAAAACTGTGTTCCTTCAGAGAACAGCCGAAGGTTTGGGCTGTGCTCTGAAGAAAGAATAAATGATGTTCAAGATATATTACGAGATGATTAAGTCTGGTAGTCTTATGAAACCCACTGTACCATTTCTACATAAGAGATAGGCAACGAAAACATAAATTTTGATATTCAACTTAGAATAAGACAAATTTGATAAACAAACTTTAAGCCTTCGCCTTTAGATCATGAAGACTCCTTGCAAGTTTCTGTCCTTTAAACTTTAATTTAATATTTTCAGGCATAAATTGTCAATCTGGAACTGTAACTCTCAGAACGTGGCCCGAGAAACTTAAGCTGCGAACCCTGAACTTTTCCCTTTAACCTGTTACCAACCTTAAGGTTATAACTGGAGGCAGCCCGAGCGCGTCATTCTCACCCGACCGCCATGTGCCCTGTGGACTTTACTGTCTCAAAATTACACTCATTTGCAAAATTTGGCAGATTTGTTATATCGTGCAAGAACTTTAGCTACTGGCACACACACACACACACTACTACCACCCGAGAACCCTCGCCCGAGAATTGCTGTTCGACACCACAACCGCATCCAGTCCATACGAGCACGAACTGATCGCTATAAGAACAGCCAGCCCCAACCATTGTAAAAATTTTCAATAACTTGTAATCAACCAGTGTGTTCACTCCCAGTCAATCTTACTTTTTGCACTGTCACTATGTTGCAATGCCCCGTAGTTTGAACTTCTACACACCTAGTTATTATATATCATATTTGTATCACTTATGTTACTTGTATATTATTCGTAAATCAAGAGACCCATTCCCAATTATGTAATTGTATATTTTCAGCCTTCCGGCTGTCATACTCTTTCAATAAACCGTTAATTATTATTATTATTATTATTATCATTACTACTACTACTTTGCTATCACTCGGAATCGAGTAGGACGATCATCTAGCTATGATACAATGATATGAGTTATTAGGGATGTCACCTAGGTTGGTGAGTTTTGAGATGACTAAAGAGACCGAAACGGGAACAGCAGCGTCGTTGACATTCGTTGCACATGTGGAGGGCTCCATCTACTGCTTGAGGGGCTGTCTTTCCGGCTATGGCGCTTGTCTGCATCGGTTTGTAGTCGGGCTAACTCGAATGTATATGCACCTTCTCGTGTGGTGCTCCTCCAAGCGTTACGATGTGGAGTAATCGACTCCCAGGTGTGGGGGTCGATTTGGCACTTTTTCAGTTTTGTCTTAAGACTATCCATATGCCTTTTCAATTGCCCGCCGGCGTTACGTTTACTATTCGTTAGGTGACTATAAAGTAGCTGCTTTGGCAGTCTACTGTCGTCCATGCGGGCAACATGGCCAGTCCAACGTAGTTGTTCATGGATAATGGTAGCCTCGATGCTCCTACGGTTGGTGTCGGCGAGAATACCGGCATTTGTTCTCCTGTCTTCCCATCGAACTCGGGGGATGGAACGTAGACTACGTTGGTGAAAGGTTTCAAGTGCCTTGACATGCCTACAGCATGTGACCCATGTTTCACTGCCATATAAGAGAGTGGGGAGGACCACTACTTGATATGCACATCTGATCCGATGTTGAATCTCTTCATCGATGTCTGCAGTGGTGGACAGGTGGGAGCCGAGATACTGAAAGAGGGGGGGGGGGGTAGTACCTTTAAGCTGGATGAATGGTGGAGATGGGCTAAACCAAGGGCAGGCTGAAGTGAGAATCTGAGTCTTACGTATATTCACCTCAATGCCAAAGTGAGCATAAGCACCTGCGTAGGTATTCAGAATCTCCTTTAGGCTTTATTCAGTGTGAGCGACAAGGGTGAGGTCGTCCTCATACTAAACTTCAGTAATGAAGGCTGCGGACACCTTTGTTCCTGCCTGGAGTCGCCTTATGTTTAAAAGACTTTTCATCCGCTACTGGATGTCCACCCCGCCGGCAAAATTGCACTGGCACTAACTAGTAAAGAAGGCAGCCAAGAAAATGGAAAATAGAGTTGGTGCCAGTACATATCCTTATTTTACTCCTGTTTGAATGGGGAATAACTCAGACTGGGTGCCATTGTGTAGCACACTGCCGATCACGCCATCGTGGTGTTGCCTCATAATGGTAATGAATTTTGGTGGGCAGCCAAAATGACTGAGGTTCCGCTAGAGGGCTTCCCTGGTGACCGTTTCGAAAGCCTTGGTTAGGACGAAGAAAGTCATTTACAGGACACGACTCTATTCTCTTCACTTTCTTGTATATGGCAGCAACAAAGATCATATCAGTGGTGCCATGTGATGGTCTAAATCCACATTGAGATTCTGGGGGGAAGTTTTCCGCTTAGTTTGTTTAGGTTGTTTGTTGTCAGGTTGTTTATCACCCCGTGTTCGAGCTGCTCTCTGAAAGCATGTGCTACCACTTGGCTAGCTCTTGTGGTGAACAGGGAAGCATCTTGCATAAGTCTTCCCCTTTCAGTAAACATCCCTTTCACCATCAAGATTCCTGTTGTGCCTCCTCTTGGCAGCACACGGTAACTGGGTGCCTCAGGGACCCAGGCTTGATCAGCAGAAGATCTCGGAGTTGCAGTGGGCCCCAGAGGGCTGGCGTATAGGCATACTGGCATGTGGACACGTCTTGGCGCCTGCCAACCACTGCCTCACTGCCTTGTGGATTAACCTTGGGAGGTATAAGGCTACGGGAGTAAACCCAGAACAAAAAATCTGAAGTGGAGCCCCGCATCAGGTAGACATGCTTACAGAGCTCCAACAAGATCCCAACGGTGGTATAGGTGGTGAGGGGTGACCAACATGGCAACACAACGACTACAGCAACGTACGAAGTCAATGCATAATGTACAGACTACTAAGGCGAAACCCAACAAATTGGGCAATCGGCAGTCCATTGCAACTCTCTCTTTTGAGTTGCTGGAACACTTGCACCACTGGATCAGGAAAACGGAGTGCCAAGATGTGTGGTTGCACTGTGCGCTCCTGCCTCACGAGATAAATCAACTCACCCGCAACCATCATCCAGCTCATTATACTCCTCACGGACGAGTGCCAACGGGGACAGGCAGAGATGACTGCCGGGAGTATCTAGCATCCCTCAGCATCCAGAGCTGACCCATCTCTGCTATCCTCCACCCCTGGTTGAGGTAGCTACTGCTATCAAACAGAGCCTAAAAAAAAATGCCTTAGAGCCAGATGGAATCCCAGCCAAGGTGTGTAAAGCAGTTGGACCTCTGCTTACCAGCAGTCTCCATTCTCTCTTGGAGAATAAATTGTGACAAAAGGCGGAAATTCCTAAAGTTCTTAATGACACCTCCATCATCAATATTTTTAAGAACAAGGGAGACTGGTCAGACTATGGCAACTACCCCGGGATCTCGCTGCTGTCCTCAGCTGGCAAGATTATTGCCCGAGTCCTCCTAAACAGACTTCTTCCTGAGGCGGAAAACTTCCTCCCAGATCTCAATGTAGGTTTGGACCATCACATGGTACCACTGGCATGATCTTTGCTGCCCGTCATATACAGGAAAAGTGCATAGAACAGCGTCGTGACGTGTACATGGCTTTCATCGACACAACCAAGACCTTTGACTCGGTCGAAGTTCTCTGGTGAACCCTCAGCCATTTTGGCTGCACAACAAAATGCATCGCCATCGTGAAGCAGTTCCACGATGGCAGGAACGGTAGTGTTCTGCACAATGGCACCCAGTCTGAGTTCTTTACCATCCAAACGGGGGTTAAACAAGCATGTGTCCTGGCACCAACTCTCTTTTCCATTTTCTTGGCTGCCTTGCTTACTCGTGCCAGTGCTAATTTAGCCGGTAGGTTGAGCATCGTGTACTGGATGAAGGGTCTTTTAAACATAGGACGACTCCAGGCAGTAACAAAGGTGTCGGTAGGTTCCATTACTGAGCTTCAGTATGCCGACGAACCTCACCCTTGTCGCTCATACTGAACGTGACCTACAGGAGATCCTGAACACCTATGCAGATATGCATGCACTTTTGCCTTGAGGTGATTGTACGTAAGACTTATTTTCTCTTACAGCCATCCCCTGGCTCAGCCATACCTCCAACATCCATCCAGCTCAACGGTACTATACCTCTTTAATGTTACCCACTTTCAGTATCTCGGCTCCCACCTGTCCACCAACACGTACATCGATGAAGAGATTCAACATCGGATCAGATGTGAATCTCTAGCCTTTGGCAGACTCTGTACCCGTACCTTCAACTATAAGGAGGTGAAATTATTTTAAAAATTGCACGTATATCGAGCAGTGGTCCTCCCCACCCTACTATATGGCAGCGCGACATGGGTCACATACAGGAGGCACCTCAAGGCACTTGAAAACTTTCACCAACGTAGTCTACGCTCCATCCTCCGAGCTGGGAAGACAAGAGAACAAATGCTAGTATTCTCGCTGACACCAACAGTAAGAGCATCGAGGCTACCATTATCCATAAACAACTACGTTGGAATGGCCATGTCACGCGCTTGGACGATAGTAGATTGCCAAAGCAGCTACTTTACAGTCACCTAACGAATTGCAAACGTAACGCCGGCGGGCACCTGAAAAAAGTATAAGGATAGTCTTAAGGATCACCACACAAGAAGGTGTCAAAACTTTCGAATTACCCCTATCTGCAACCGAGGCAGACAAGCTTCAACGCCGGAAAGTCGCTGCCGCCGCCTCTCCTGCACTAGATGTAGCCCTCCACTTGTGAAGCATCTGTGAACGACCCTGCTGGTCCCTTATCGATCTCTTCAGTCACCTTAAAACTCACCAACGTAGGTGACATCCTTAATAACTCATATCATTGTGTCATAGTTGGATGATCATCATACTCGATTCCGAGTGACAGCAAATTAATACTGTAGTATTATGAGTAGTAGTGTGTGTAATAATAATAATAATAATAATAATAATAATAATAATAATAATTAACGGTTTAGTGAAAAAGCATGGCAGCTGGAAGGCTGAAAATATACAGTTACATAATTGGGGAATGGGTCACTTGATTTACAAATAATATACATGTAACAAAAGTGATACAAAAATGATATACAGTATAATGACTAGGTGGGGAGAAAGCCATACTACAGGGCATTTCAACATAGTGGCAGTGCAAAAGGGTATGATTGACTGGGAGTGAATACATTGGTTGATTACAAGTTATTGATAATTTTTACAATGGTTGGGACTGGGCTGTTCTTATAGCGGTCAGTTCGTGCTCGTATGGGCTGAATGTGGTTGTGGTGTCGAACAGCAATTCTCGGACGAGGGATCTCGGGTTGTAGTCGGAGCCAGTGTCGAGGATGCTGCAGAAGCTTCTCACCAAATTTGCAGATGAGGTCGTCGTGATGGTCAGAGAGAGCCGAGAGGGTCAGTGTGTTGAGCGCTTCTTGATATGTGGAGTAGGAAGGGGAGATAATAATCTTGCATGCCCTCTTTTGCACTTTTTTATGTGTTTACGTTGTGTGGCATTTAGGGAGGAAGACCAGGTAGGGGAGGCATAGGTGAGCTTGGGAAGTATGAATGTAGAGTAAACACAGGAGCTCGTGTGCAGGAACTCCGAGGGACTTGATTCGGGGCGGAGGAGGTGGAGATGGAAACTGGTGGATTTGGCAACTTCACTGGCAAGTTTTTCCAATTTAGTTTGTTGTCTATGTTGACGCCGAGGAGTCTACAACCTGTGTGTGTGTGTGTGTGTGTGTGTGTGTATCAGAAATTGTGTTCATTGATTTTGAAGTCAGCAGGTGGAAGATATTGGCAGGAGACGTCATGACCTTAATTCATTAATTATATAGCTACCGGACATAGCACTGACAAGGAACCCCTGCCAATATACCTGCTAGACATAGTGCTGGCGCAGTCCCCCTGTAAATATCCTGGGTGTATTTGCTGTACACGGTGCGATGGTGGTTTAGGATGTGATTTAATATTGGGTCACTATTAAGAACATAAGAACATGAGAATGGAGGGAACTGCAGCGGGCCTACTGGCCCATACTGGGCAGTCCCATTTACACCCAACTGCTTTTGCTCATATATCCATGCAGCCTCTGTTTGAACCTATCTAGCGTATTCGAGTTGATGATGATGTTCGGTAACTTGTTCCACTCATCCACTACTCTATTTCCATACCAATGTTTGCCTATTTCGCGCCTAAATATAAATTGGTCGAATGTAAAACCATTGTTACGAGTTCGCTCCTGGTTGGATAGTTTGAGTACCTTTCTTATGCCCCCTTTGTTCAGCCCTGACTTCCATTTATACACCTCGATCATATCGCCCCGCACTCTACGTCTCTCGAGGGAGTGCAAATTAAGATGCTTCTGCTGTTGCTATTGTGATGGAGTTAATGATGCTGCAACATGTGTGTGTGTGTGTGTGTGTGTGTGTGTGTGTGTTTTATATTCTACCTGTAACAAATTATTATAAAGTAAAATACATTAGTGGGTGATTAACGAACCTTAAGAGAATTAATAGAAGTAACCGCTGGTAAGATTAGGCAAGAAAGGCAGGATGACGCTAAGATGATATGATGTGGGGAGGATTACGGGAGCAAGATCCATGGCTCAGTGGAGCATTTGGTTCACTTAGGACGTATATGAATGTGTTTTCCCATCCTGCTCGCCTTCATCTCTGCAGGAGGCAAAGGCAGTGTAGGAGGAAGAAAGGAACTAAGATGAGAAGTAAAAGGGTAAAGAATAGAAAGAGGAGAGAGGAGGAAGAGGATAGTAGGCAAGAGAAAGAATCAATGTAGCCCTCACTTCCTCACCTTGTTGTGTCCTCACCCACTACCCAGTACGCATTAATTGTCGTCTCTCACCTTTTACCTTTCATTTAAAAAACGTTGATTTTTGTGTCATGCGTTAGTGCCGATGATTATTTTCCTTGCCATTGTATATTGTGAGATTTTTCATGTTTCAGTTTTATTCGTAAATTAAAACATTTCACTTTTAACTTCAGCTTCATTTTCAGATTTTTCATAAAAATATTAAATTTTCCTTTACAAAATGAAGCGCAGCATTTACTGACTCGCTTTGTAAATTCAACAATTTTAACTCAGGCTCCAGCTCCCTATTTCCCCCTTCACCTGCAGGCATTGTTGTTCTTGTTTACATACCACATCTCGCCCCGTATTTTTCGCTCTGATGGAAACTATTTTTCTGCCCCTCTTGTTGTACTAGCTTGAGTTTGTTTAACAATATTATGAAATTCTTTTGAAAATTAGCTTACATGACTATGTTAATACTCTGTGGTGAATATGTTTTCCTTATTGCTACCCACCTTACAGTCACCCTTCACAGCATCTGTTCATCCCAACAGTTCCTTTCTTGGTTATTCGCTGCATTAGGAAATTCAATAGCTGCTTATCCTGATTGATTGACCGACAATGTTTATCACTGTGAAGGAGTTTTTTGTCAAATTTACTGCACCGCGCAAGATCTGCCGTACTAAAACAACCGCCTCAGTCTCACTTGTTGCCGATCCTTTCGTTAGAACGACAATAAGTGATGTGTTCACGTGAGTATTGACTGCCAGGCAACTGTTGGTGGCAGTGTTGTGCCTGTCCCTCATGGTCGCTGGTGGGTGTGTAGTTGTTGGTGACGCTACATTGTCTATAGTGGTGGTGGAGTGGTGTGGGGTGAATATGTAGTTGTTGGTGACGCTACATTGTCTATAGTGGTGGTGGAGTGGTGTGGGGTGAATATGTAGTTGTTGGTGACGCGACATCGTCTATAGTGGTGGTGGAGTGGTGTGGGGTGAAAATGTAGTTGTTGGTGACGCGACATTGTCTATAGTGGTGGTGGAGTGGTGTGGGGTGAATATGTAGTTGTTGGTGACGGTGTCTGAGAGGGGTGAGAGGGACGTGATCAAGCCGTGGTCACCAGTGTCTTATGTATCTAGCAGTTGGGGCTGATACAGTAAGTGGGGGAAGATCCATTTGATCGCGTGGGCTTCGCAGTGATTCCCCAAAAAATTCTAGTTTAAGCCGAGAACACCTTGATTTTCACAAAAATAAAATGTGGAGTGCGAAAGACTTCATACAAATGTAAAATTGAAAAAAAAGCGATGAGAAAATTTTGACATGAGTGACAGTACTTATAAGCAACTCCCCCACTCGGCAAAATCTATGTTAGTCAGGTCAGGAGGGACGGAACTTAGACTGATGAATATAAATTATACAGTAGCTCTAATAAACCGACGTTGTTTCCCAGTTTCATCTAAGTGGAATCTGATTGCTTTTAATATCCGTAGGCTGGACCTTAATCAACAACGTACTTATCATGTTATGTGAAAAGTGAATACTGTATTGGAAAGACAAAAGTGTGAACGATATATTTACTGATCGCCTTGACCAGTGAAATTATGATTATAACCCCTGTCTCACAGAAAGAAAACAAATATATAAATTGAACAATGGAACAGAAGTTTGGGAACATTGTAGCGAATTATTTTTCCAACATTGTTTTAGAAATACGAGAGTAACCACTATTTAAACTCTTAATAAATATGAGCCTCCTACAGATGAAGTAACGGGTGTCAGTGTTGACAGAGAACTATGGCATGGAGGCCCAGTTAACCTTTACTCTTCAGAGACAAATCCACTCTTCTCCTCCAGCAGGGGATGATGGAAGTATTAGCAGTGAGTATAAATGAACTACATTACCAGCACCTGGAGGTTTGGCCTGCTGATGGTCACGGTGTTTATATATGTACTGTATATCGTTAGAGTTAATGGCTAGTGCAGTGGTTCTCAACCTTGTTTGCCCCATGCACCCCTTTCACCATATGTCAGAATGTCATTCCCCCCTCCTTTCCAAGATTGTCTGCCTCAAAAAGTGCATTCCAAATAATATGCATATAATACTGAAAATCCTTTACTTTTCCATATTAGTACAAATACATTTACAATTTTACATGAATTATTTTTATAGTGGAGTTTTACAAATTAAATGCCAATTGAAAATGTTGATGGATTTATAAAACTTGAATAAAAGTAAAATAGTTTTTTTATATTTATGATGAATTACTTAACAGACCAAACTGAAGCATAATGCAATAAACAAAAAGTTCAATAGAATACCAGGATATTGTATATTTGTAATTAATTTTATTCAGATGAAGATTACAGTCAATGAGAAACCTGTGATTGTTTTTTCTTCGCCAATTCTGGGATACGCGGAGGAATGCTTGAAAGGGCACAACGCAGGTCATTTTCTACCTCTAATCTACTACGTTGCTTCGTTTTAATTTGCAACAGAGTTGAAAAGCCTGACTCACAAAGATATGTCGACACAAACGGAAGCAATGCACGGATAGCTCTTTCTGCCACTTTTGGGTAGGAATCGCACATCAAGGGCCAAAATTCTGTGATTGATTTCTCATCGAACATATCTCTTGCTCCCGAATCAGTTTCCCCCCCCCCCCCCCCCCTGAAAACCTGAATTCCCCCCCTGGGGGGAATTCCCCCCTTGTTGAGAACCCCTGGGCTCGTGTCTGCAGGGAAGACATTTGGGCAGACATCAGTGTTGGTCATTCACCGAGTAAACAGTTTCAATATCGTACACTCACTTCCAGCTGCCCCACGTAAATATAGAATTTCTTGTGAAACATAAGCGGTAATCTAGGTGATACTATTAAGGCAGAATTTGTTAATCATATACCACGGACAGCCGTAGCTACAGGACAGTAGTAGTACTGTAAAAAGGCATTCTTGATATGAAGTCAACATAATTGAAATTTTATTTAATTTTTCTGTACAGCTAATATGTGGAAGTTATTTTTCTTCTCTCAAGAAGTATAACAGAAAACGTCATGTTATTATTAATTATTACAAGACTTATTATAACACAAACCAAATATTACTTACAACTGAAGAGGGACAATATTGATAATAAAAGCGAGTTATCGGGGTTGTCATACAGGTATCATATTTACAATTAACTGATCCAGAGGTATTTACGATTTACTCTCATGGGTCCAAGAACTGGACGAGAACAACTTATATCTGGGGAAACTTTAGCAGTGCAGGACAACTGAGGGGATAAAAGTGTAATGCGGTGGAGCTGATTTAATAACAAAGGAAGTCTTATTATTACAGAGGATAAAATAATATTGCTTGTTAAATAAATGGATTTTTAAGCCGCGTGTTCCGATGTGGAGAAATAATAACGTGTTCTAGTTTAAGCTCAAACTTTATACACATGCAACCACACGCAACCACACAAATACATATATGCTCAAAAACACAAGTCAACAAAGAAACACACATGCGCACACGTAAGAGTATTACACAGGCGAAACAAACTTTAACTTTACACTCAGAATACTTTCACTACATTAGACCTGAATAGTTTTAAAAACACATAAAGACTTGGGAGTGTTCGTTCCAGCCATAACCCGGACCATCTGCCACTACTTACAAGGCTTTACTGCCCTCCCCCCCCACACACAACCGTATATATATATATATATATATATATATAATCAACGACCTCACCAGCAAGGAATCGAACCCTCGACCTACTGGGTGTGACTAGGGAACGCTTACCGGTAAGCGTTCCCTAGTCACACCCAGTAGGTCGAGGGTTCGATTCCTTGCTGGTGAGGTCGCTGATTGTATGTTCAAAGTCCGCGTGTTAAATGGACTAAAAATGAAGTATATATATACATATATATATACATATATATATATATATATATATATATATATATATATGTCTTGAATGAAGACAAAAGCTAAGGTGCTCCATTGTTTCCCTATTCCCTATATGATTTTATCAAGATTTATCTTATCCACGTTTTCATTGTGGATTTACATGATATATATATATATATATATATATATATATATATATATATATATATATATATATATATATATATATATATATATATATATATATCATTAGCCCATAAAGCGCTCGGTTGTGCTTGTTTACATTCGATAGTTTTTTCACGTGTGTGTTTTCATGTTTTGGTGCATGTAATTATGTGAGAGTAATCGAGTAAACGTGCATATTTTTTTACGTATTTCGTCTAAGTTAAAAATAATAGTCTTTCCTGATTTTCTCTGTTTAATATGGAATGTCTCGCCCAGAAGGAGAGAGGCGTTTTTCTATTTCTTCTTCCAAGCAGTTAACAATTATCGTCCCTCCTTCTACTGTTAGTCAACTAATTTAAAACTTGACACACACTTATACTGTGTTCCAACACCCTTACATAACTATTAATTTATATTACGTCTTCTTTAGACTTCAATATATTACAAAATTAAACACCAAGTGCCCAGTATATATACTGTTGTATATAATAAAGACAAAGCAGATGTTTGGTCACAAGTAGATCACTGAAGATAATATCTTGATTTATAATTCACGCGATGGTCAATTTAAAAAAATGCTACTTATGCTTTGTTGGTCAATATACACGGATCAGGGGTCACAACCTTACTTAATATGAAGGGTTTGCGGCCGCAATTCCTTAGTAATCCAACCAATACACTGTACATGGGACTTGGTTCAAATTAACTTTACTATACACAACACCCTTAAACATTTTTGGCGTTTATGATTTTATACTAATTTGCAATTGTCACATATTACCAAAATTATAAAGGTTTGGACTTTAATTACACAATTACAGTAATCTTCAGTCAATTTACCTGTGACTGCCCATTAACAGTTCACAAACATTAATAAAGAAATATTTGCATTTTTTGTCTTTTGATCATTTTCCAGCGTCCGAAGGTGACGAACAAGTCGTTTGAGAGTCAACGGGGAAGACTTCGACTGTAAATATTCTTTATTTCAAACATATTTCGACTCATATCTTAAAAGTTAATGTTTCCATGCAGTTATATGTTTACAGACGATAAATTCAGCATTAAAGTGAGCCAGAACTGGATATCCTAAATTATTGTATTTGGAATTATTGCGAGATATCAATATTAATTGAAGATTATGTATGAGCCAATGACCTGCAAGGAGCTGCAAGGGAAGGCGGGTCTTGTACCGTCAGCTAAGAAAACCTGACTTACAGTATCGTGAATATTAATATTTGTAGACAACAGTTACCATCGGTAGTCTCGTGGTTGGTCACGTCTGGTGGGGGCGTCATGATCCTGCAACAGTGAATCTTTTTACTTTTTTCCACATATGTCTTAATCTCCAGTTTCAGAAGTTAAAAAAATTAAGCCTGTAAAAAGACAAATTCTGCTCCACTGTTCCGCATATTTATGCCCGTAAATATGAAATTTAGCAAGATGATACAGTGAAATAAACACAACACCGCAAAGTTAAATTATGCGAGATCTGTCAGATCCTGGCTTGACGTATTACAGATACCAAACATTTTTTATTAATATCAAGGTTTTTCGAATACTTTTCCTTAACAATTTGGTCAACCTTGGAACGACTATTCACAAATTTCCCGCACTACCAGAAGCAGGAAGATTTACTATTGTTACTCTGATGTTTTTTTGAGGCTCAAACTTCACAAATAATAAACAGCACATATTACACTAATTCCCAAAAGTTAGTGACTCCGTTATTCAATTACGTGTTTACAGACTCAACACGCCTGTGTACATGTGGATGATTATAGATCAACGAACATGTAGGAGGTGTATTTAGGTGATAGCTAGAGTCCCTTATGTACACGGACCTGTACATACTTGTGTGGGTGTTTGGTGCTGCCTACATATATTAACTTCTTTTGTATCATACTAAATATCAACTTTTAACAATGTATGGAGATATTTTCCCCGTGTGTAATAGGTCGAGGCAAGCGACTCCTGCAAGTAGCGACCCCGTTATTATTCCGGCTGTGTTGGCTACAAAGAAAATAACATGGTACTATCCCTTGGCCCCCACCCCTGTTGCCTAGTGTGCCCCCCCCCCCTCTCTGTGCCACTGTTTCTCTCGCGCTCCCCTTTCCTTTCCCCTCGCTGTTCTTCTCTATTTATCTCTCTTTATTTGTTGTTTAATGTGCCACTGCTTCTCAATCCCTCGCCCTTCCTTGCTCTCTTTCTTTTTCTTTATCTTTCTCACTGAGGCTGTATGTGCGACTGCCTCTGTTTCCCTCTTCCTTTCCCTCTTCCTTTCTTGATTTTTCTCTATTTCTTTATTTGTTCTTAATGTTCCACTGAGTCTTTAAACACATTCTCTCTCTTCCTTCATTTGTGCCTGTTTATTACATCGGTGTGTGTGTGTGTGTGTGTCTGTGTGTGTTTAATAAGGTCAACCAAATGGTGCCGGAAGTGTATTGATTATCCAGTTTGTCCAGCCATTGTTTGCTCTGGTGGTTGGTGTTTGGGGAGGAGACAAACAAACACTCAGGGGTTGAGAGGTTACGTGAACATACAATATGACTGACACATACTCTGGACGCCAGGTTAACAACAAAACAATTATCTTTGCCCAGATAATGACTTTTCACTCCAATTTTGACTTAGAAACTTTGATGATAAACCTAACGCTGTGTTTGACATTAACCTTTACTAACTATGATTCTAAACTAATCTTTGACAATGAATAGGAACTTTACTTTAAACTCAACATATACTTTGGCATTGAATTTAATTTGGAAGTAAAGTGTAAATAACTATGGAGAGTTAAAATGAAAGTGGGGAAATATAAAAGGTTATAAATTGAACAAAATAAATTTAATTATAAAGAGTGGTGACACTAACAAAGGGAAGAGATAGAACGCTAATGGGGAGACATTAGACGAAGTGTGAATAAGAGAGGGAAAGAGGGAGAGTGTAAGTGAGGTTAAAGAAAGAGAGCTAAAGTAAGAGGAGAGTAAGTGAGAGTGGAGACAACAAAGAAAGAGTAAGTAAGAGTAGAGTGAGTGCGACTGAGAGTAAAAGAGTGAGGTGTAAGTTAGAACAGAATAAGAAAGAGTGAAAATAAAATAAGAGAGCAGGAACGAGAGGAGAGCGAGTGCGAGGAGAAGGACAAAGTGAGAGAAAGTAAGAGAAGAGCAAGAGTGAGAGTGAGGGAAGAGTAAGAGAGTGGGAGCATAAAATAGCAGAATGAGTAAGAGTAAGTGAGATGGACTATAAAAAGTGAGAGGAGAATGAGAGTGAGGGTAAGTAAGAGCCGGTGAAGCACTCAGGACCCAAAAAAGTTCAGGGCAGCTTTAATATTTTCCCTCAGTTTTAACACAGTTGCGCCGGTGTGTGGAACTGCAGGTGTGTAAGCTTGTAGATGTGTAAACTGAAAGGAGTGTGGAACTGCAGGTGTGTAAACTTGTAGGTGTGTGGAACTGCTGGTGTGTAAACTTGTTCGTGTGTGGAACATGCTGGTGTGTAAAGTTGTAGGTGTGTAAACGTGTAGGTGTGTGGAACTGCTGGTGTGTAAACTTGTAGGTGTGTGGAAATGCAGGATTGTAAACTTGTAGGTGTGTGGAACTGCAGGTGTGTAAACTTGTAGGTGTGTGGAAGTGCAGGTGTGTAAACTTGTAGGTGTGTGGAACTGCAGGTGTGTAAACTTGTAGGTGTGTGGAATTGCTGGTGTGTAAACTTGTAGGTGTGTGGAACTGCTGGTGTGTAAACTTGTAGGTGTGTGAAACTGCAGGTGTGTAAACTTTCAGGTGTGTAAACTTGTAGGTGTGTGGAACTGCAGGTGTGTAAACTTGTAGGTGTGTGGAACTGCAGGTGTGTAATCTTTCAGGTGTGTAAACTTGTAGGTGTGTGGAACTGCTGGTGTGTAAACTTGTAGGTGTGTGGAAGTGCAGGTGTGTAAGCTTGTAGGTGTGTAAACTTGAAGGTGTGTGGAACTGCAGGTGTGTAAGATTGTAGGTGTGTGGAAGTGCAGGTGGGTAAACTTGTAGGTGTGTGGAACTGCAGGTGTGTAAACTTGTAAGTGTGTGGAAATGCAGGTGTGTAAACTTGCAGGTGTGTGGAAATGCAAGTGTGTAAACTTTTAGGTGTGTGTGGAAATGCAGATGTGAAAACTTGTTGGTATGTGGAACTGCAGGTGTGTAAACTTGTAGGTGTGTGGAGCTGCAGGTTTGTAAACTTGTAGGTGTGTGGAACTGCTAGTGTGTTAACTTGTAGGTGTGTGGAACTTTAGGTGTGTAGAACTGCTGGTGTGTAGACTTTAGGTATGTAGAGCTGCAGGAGTGTGGTACTGCTGGTGTGTTAAAGTGTAGGTGTGTACTACAGAAGTTTGTAGCTCTATAGATATGTGGTGTGTGTGTGTGTGTGTCTGTGTGCGTGTGTGTGAAGCTGTTGACATGTTGAGTTCAAAGTGTGTAGTAATGTTGATGTGTATTACTAAAGTTGTGTAATTCTGCAAGTGTGTTGTACTGCAGGTGCGTGGCAAGCACTGTAGGTTGTGCTGTATGATGCATGCTAATACTATATGTATGTGTAGCAATGCAGGTGTGTTATACTGTAGGCGTGGATTAGTGCAGGTGTGGTTAAATAAAGGTGTGTAGCATTGTCTGTGCATGTCAGATGTGCGTGTGTAGCATCACAGATGTATATCATTGGCAGTGTGTAGTGTTGCAGGTGTGTAGTTTAGCAGACATGTAGCCGTGTGTGAGGACGAGAGGCAGCAAGACAAGACACCGCCTGTTATGATGGGTGGGGAAGGATGGGGGGGATGCTAAAAAGGGGTCAAACGACGGCTTAGAATGATTATGTACGATCTATAGAAATATAAGAGAAGATTAAAGTAAGACTGAGCAAATATTTGAAGAATTAAGGAAAAATTTGGGGCAAGTTAAGCAAGAAGTTGGGGAGGAGGGCTGGGGAAAGGTCATGGATGATTTTGTTATGATATAGATGAGAATTCTTTTTTATGTGTCAAATTCTGTTTACGCTAGGGAAAAAATATGAAAATTAGGGTACGATGTGGAGGAAAAAAAGGGAAAATATAGATAGAGACCCGAGGGAATATTGGGTAGTGATTATGGAAGGACTGTGTGGCGGAGGATTGGGTAAGATTAGTGAAAATTGCATGAAGATTATTCCTAAATAATTTGTGGTTAAATAACATGAAAAAAATCATGATGGAAATTGTTTATAGAAACAATAAAAAATATCAAAAAGACAGAACTTGTGAATAAATTTTAAAAAGGCAAATGCATAAGTAAAGCAACAATAAAATATATGATGACTCAAAAAGGAGAACAAAAGTTTAATAAAAGACAAAAAATAAAGACATATAATGAATTTTTTTTGGGTGGCGAGGCAAGAATTTGAAAATGAAAGTAGTTGCCCACATAACCTGAAGCGAGAATGGTAAAGTAATCCAGTTGGCGATTCGAGGAGAGTTAGTGAAGGGGAGGAAGCGATAGGGCAAGTGATTGGGAGCGAGGGAGCGAGGGAGCAGCGAGGGGTCCACCAGAACACATAGGGGAGGAAATGGTTTTAGGGACACACAGACGTAAAAGTGTATGATGGGCAACTGGCTCAGATGATCCTTAGATGACCAGTGTTTGTCTGATGGTGGTGGTGGTTGTTTTTGATGTTGGTAGTAGTGGTGGTGATGGTGGTATTAGCAGTGGTGGTGCTAGTAGTGTTGGCGGTGGTGATAATGGTGCTGTTGGCGGTAGTGATGGTGGTGGTAATGGTGGTAGTGGTGGTGGTGGAAGTGGTGGTACTCATGGTGGTATTAGTAGTTGTGGTGTTTGAGCTATTGGTGGTGGTGGTCCTGGTATTGGTGCTGGTGGTGGTAGTGGTGGTGGTGGTAATGGTGGTAGTGGTGGTGGTGGAAGTGGTGGTACTCATGGTGGTATTAGTAGTTGTGGTGTTTGAGCTATTGGTGGTGGTGGTCCTGGTATTGGTGCTGGTGGTGGTAGTGGTGGTGCTCACGGTGTTCTGGTTTACCTTCATCTGGAAGGGTAAGCCTGCTGCAGAGAAAAACCATATTTATAGAGTTGGCTTTGCTATTCGCCAATCCATCTTACAAAAGCTAACTGAAATGCTGTTGGGGTTAACGAGTGCCGCATGATGCTCCGTGTCCCTCTGAATCATTCACGTCATGCCTTCTTCATCAGTGCATACGCCCCAACCCTGGATGCAGACAATGGGATCAAAGAGGCCTTTTACGCCGACTTTGACAGACTGCTAACCTCTAACCCTAGAGAAGATAAGGTTGTGCTCTAAGGTGACTACAATGCCAAAGTTGGCAGAGATGCTGACATATGGCACGTAACCATATGGAGAGGTAAGTGCGCTGAATACAACCTCACTATCACTAACACCTTATTTAGGCAGGTCGACAAGTTCAAGGGTTCTTGGCAACACCATCAATCCATCCAAACATTGAAATATCATTGACTACATCATTGTCAGGGAAAGAGATCGCCGAGATGTCCTCATTACCCGAACCATGCGTGACTCTGACTACTGTGGAACAGATCATCAGCTAGTCAGAGCCAAACTCTCCCTTCAATTTGCCCCAAAATGGCGAAGGCAAGTTTAAACACCAAGTGGCTGGAGGATCAAATAGTAAAACATGATTTCAAAGAGCAGCTCAACGATGGGCTGATAAACAACCCAACAGCAAACAATCTAAATCAGAGTGCCGAATGGGTTATCCTCAACGCCGTCATGACAAAAACCTGCAGTGAGACCCTCGGTCAGAATGAAAGAATACACTAGGATTGGTTTGATGAAAATGACCAGGAAATTGTCGTACTCGTCGATGGTAAACGTGCTGTTTTCACTGACTGGCAGAACAACCCTCAGTCTCGGACCAAAGCTGATACCTTCCAAGAGAAGAAAACGGCATCTACACAATGGCACCCAGTCTGAGTTCTTCCCCATCCAAACGGTGGTAAAACAAGGATGTGTACTGGCACCAACTCACATTTCCATTTTCCTGGCTTCCTTTCCGTTCTCGTGCCAGTGCCGGTGCCAATTTAGCCAGCGGGGTGGATATACAGTATCGGGCGAAGGGACTTTTGAATATAAGACGACTCCAGGCAGGGACATGGGTTTCGACCGTTTCCAACTGTCATATTGACCTGTGATATTTTCACCCTGACTAATGTCCAAGGTCATAGGTTCTTCCCAATTAAACTTCAAATACCCATTCAAATTCGGGATCATAATATACATTGTATAAATAGGTCAAATATAATATTGAAAAATTAAAATTTACAACTTTATAGGTACATATTACCCAACTCCGATATATTATGATATCTTATATAATAACCAAAGGCACCCAACTAACATGACATAACTAGTCATAAAGAAACAATTAGCCACCTGGCAGGACAACCATAACATATATATTCAGACAATACAAAAGATAATACAATTTAACCTAACATATAGTAACTTACAATACCCACCAAATACCTGAACCAAATATATCATACACTGATGACAATACTCTAACCAGTAAATACAGATATAATGAAAATATTCCTTTAAAGGATAAATCCTAATTTAGTCTTCAGACCCTATAACATGGTACAACCACAGACAATACCGAATTACATTAAATCAACAATTTAACAGGGTGAACCCTACTGCTAATGCCGACGGGGGTCCTGCACTGGAGTGTGAGAGTACTCCATCCCCTCCTTAACCGGCCCCACACACAACTAGAGACCTATAAGTGCACTATACCTTTACTCCCTGCCAGTCCCTCACACGAGACTTCCACCAACAGGCTTCCCGGTCGGGTATATTCCACACTTACAAATACTCTACCGGGAGGGTTTGGATAATCTTAAAATAAACGATACTCTCTCACCTCCAGTGAAGTTCACACCGCGACCTCCTGTCACCCACTACCGACCAGCCTGCCGGAAGTTGCAACCTTGACGAGCAGTAGAGATCTCAACCAATTAAAGAGGTTCCCTATATTACGCCATGAGCAACTGCTAACCGTTAGTTTTCATTCTGCTCATGACACCATCACTGAAATTCAATATGCAGACGACCTCACCCTTGTCACTCACACTGAACGCGACCTACAGGAGATCCTGACCACCTGACTTAAGGTGAATGTACGTACAACTTATATTCGCTTTCAGCCTGCCTCTGGTTCAGCCATACCTCCACCATACATTTAGGTTAACGGTATTACCCTCTCTAATGTTATCCACTTTCAGTGTCTTGTTTCCCACCTGTCCACCACTGCCGTAATCGAAAAAGAGATTCAACATCGGATCAGATGTACATCTCAAGCCTTTGGCGGATTCTGTACCCGTGTCTTCAGTTGCAGGGAGATGAAATTATCTACAAAGATGCATGTATATCGAACAGTGGTCCTCCCCTCCTTTGCTGTATGGCAGCGAGACATGGGTAACACACAGAAGGTACCTCATGGCACGTGAAAGCTTTCACCAACGTAGCCTACATTCCATCCTCCAAGTTCGCTGGGAAGACAAGAGACCAAATGCCAGTATTCTCGGTGACACCAACTGTAGGAGCATCGAGGCTATCATTATCCATGAACAACTACGCTGGACTGGCCAAGTGCCCTACTGCTAAGGCAGATACTTTACAGCCACCTAGCGAATGGCCAACGTAACGCTGACAGTCAACGGAAAAGGTATAAGGATAATTTTAAGACAAACCATGGTGAGGTGTAGTGTTGGTAACCTACAGAAGGAGAGGATGATATGGTGGTATAGAAGAAGTGTAGGATATTCTGGTATAGTTGGGGAGTCAGTGGCGTAGGAGGAGGAGGAGGGTGTAGGTAAGTGACGGGAGGAACGTGTAGACCACAGGCAGGTGGACACTAAGTCAACACTACTGAATACTCTTTTTTTCTCTCTCTTTGTCCAATGTTTCCTTGTCTGTGTGTGTGTGTGTGTGTGTGTGTGTGTGTGTGTGTGTGCGAGCGTGAGTAGGTGGGTGTTTTTTGTGTATATGTTTGTTGCGTTGAGCAAGATTAAAGGATGTTCTATATATAAAGAGAGAGAGAGAGAGAGAAAGAGAGAGAGAGAGAGAGAGAGAGAGAAAGAGAGAGAGAGAGAGTCTGCAATGTTTCCTCTCGGGTGTATAATACAAGTGACACACAACAACTTCCCTCGGCGAATCATTAATGGAGGAGAATTTTAGGTACGGGATAGCTGTAACATTTCCGAGAGCTCTCAACACACAACTTTAACCTCCCCTGGATACAATGAAAGTGTAATGATGAAACTCTCCATTGCGTTATTCACAGGGAGCACCATTAAGTAGCACCATAATATTATTTAACATTCTGTAAAGTTTATATAAAAGAGACCTCGCAATGTATGTTTTAATGTGTGTTTTTTACTATAAAAGAAAGACGTACATTAGACACACACAAAATATTCTGTAAAAATTCGATAATATGCAAAGTTTCAAAGTGGAATGGACACTATGTTTTAACTATATGAAAATAAAATATCAATCGAGCTTAGGAACAAAGCGAGAGTATGTAAAAAAATTTCTTCACATTTTTCGGCGCCACACACACATTTTTTTTGTGGCCGCCCTTCCCCCAACCTGCCGCTGAGGGTGTAGAGAGCAGTGCATCATGTAGATCTGAAGCTGGAGCGCCCGCTCGCCCCACACAAACACAATTTTGTACCATTTACTCTTCTGAAAATTCTTCCCTGTATGAGAAAAATATATTTATGAAAAAATACATATAATGGGAATTTGTTGTGTATTATACCTGCGTATTTATATATGACTAGCAATGTGCGTATTTGTAGTTTTCATTATTAAGGTATGTTTGCGTACAGTTGTTTGTTTATTTGTCGCGTTACCAGTATGATCAGTAAACATGTGTGCCGGTAGTCACGCGTAAACTGATGCATGAAGAACAGTGTGGGTGCTGCTCCATAATTTTACAACAAACTTGACACATAAATCGAGTGAGACGCAAGTTGATAAAGTGGGCAACTTTGCCTTGTCAGCGTGGAATACTTAAACAGGTGAGAAAATAACTATGACATACCATACTTCATTCTTTCCTATCAGCAACACTACATTATCTCTCATTATTTTCTTTTTACAGTAATTTACTGCGTTCTTCAAGACTTCCTCTAATTGTTTAAGGAAGTTGAGTGCATGAAATCATTAATTGTATTATGAGTCACTGAAGCAAGAGGTCTCCTTCGGTGAGTCTTTTCCAGTGTTGTCGCCAAGATGTGTAGGGAAAAAAAATAGTGCATTAGTGCCAGGCCGCCAGGGTTCACCTTCAAACTCTGGCTTAAGTATATTAAACTAGAGTTCGTGTACATTGAACAACACTGTTGGAAACCAAAATTTAATGATGTGTAACTAGAGATGCTGAGAGCAAGTCTGACTAAGTGATCTGGGTGAAGAAAAAGAAAAAGAAGAAGAAAAAGAAGAAGATAAAAGAAGAAAAAAAAGAAGAAAAAAGAAGAAAAAAGAAAAAGAAGAAGAAAAAGAAGGAAAAAGGAAGAAAAAAGAAGAAAAAAGAAAAGAAGAAGAAAAAGAAAAAGAAGAAGAAAAAGAAAAAAGAAGAAAAAGAAGAAAAAGAAAAAGAAGAAGAAAAGAAGAAAAAGGAAGAAAAAGAAGAAAAAGAAAAGAAGAAGAAAAAGAAGAAGAAAAAGAAAAAAGAAAAAGAAGAAGAAAAAGAAAAAGAAGAAGAAAAAGAAGAAAAAGAAGAAAAAGAAGAAAAAGAAGAAAAAGAAAAAGAAGAAGAAAAAGAAAAAGAAGAAGAAAAAGAAAAAAGAAGAAAAAGAAAAAGAAGAAGAAAAAGAAGACGAAAAAGAAGAAGAAGAAGAAGAAGACGAAAAAGAAGAAGAAGAAGAAGAAGAAGAAGCTACACTGTACATCTCGTGATGAATTCCAGCAGGAATAAATGGGTTCGTGTCTGAAACCCCATTATAAGACATTTTGTTCATATTCTCTATTGTGTCTAGTTACAAATATATGATACTCTATTGTATAGCAGCCATATTGGACATCAATTTGAATTGCTAGCTAGCACAAGGAAGAGTCATTTAAAGCAGCACGTTTATCGTCGGCGTGTTCATTGATTGCCGGTTCATTTTCATCAAACCAGTCCTGGTGTATTTTTTCGATCTGGCCGAGGGTCTCTGCAGGTTTTTGTCATGACAGTGTCGAGAACATCTCATTCCGTACTGGGATTTGTGTTGTTTGTTGTCGGGTTGTTTATCAGCCCATGTTCGAGCTGCTCTCTGAAAGCATGTGCTACCGTTGGATACTCCAGACGCTTAGTATTAAAACCTCTGCTGCCTTCGCCGTTTTGGGGCGACGTGAAGTGAGAGCTTGGCTCTGACGAGCCGCTAATCAGTGTCGCATTGGTCTGAGCCACGCATGGCACGGGCGATGAGGACATCTCGACGATATCTTTCTCTGACAATGATGTAGACAATAAGATGACGTGTTTGGATCGTGGGTGTTGCCACGAACCCTTGAACTTGTCGGACTGCCTAAACAAGGTAGTGGTGATAGTGAGGTTGTGTGCAGCACACTTGCTGAGGAGGAGTAGGCCGTTGGGATTACTCTTGCCTAGTCCATTTCTCCCAATGGTTCCCTGCCAAATGTCAGCATCTCTGCCAGCTCTGGCATTGAAGTCACCAAAGAGCACAACCTTATCTCCGCTGGGGATAGAGGCTAGCACTCTGTCGAGGTCGGCGTAAAAGGCCTCCTTGATGTCATCCTCCATCAGATGTGCAGACTCCATACCCATGTCCTCAGCTGTAGGGAGCTGAAATTATCTACAAAGCTACACGTATATCGAGCCTACCCTCCGTGCTCTATGGCAGCGAGACGTGGGTCACATACAGAAGGCATCTCAAGACACTTGAAAACTTTAACCAACATAGTCTATGTTCCATCCTCCGAGTTCGCTGGGAAGACAAGAAAAAAAAATGCCAGTATTTTCGCTGACACCAACTGTAGGAGCATCGAGGCTACCATTATCTATGAACAAATACTTTGGACTGGCCATGTTGCATGCATGGACGACAGTAGACTACCAAATTAGCTGCCTTACAATCACCAAACGAATGGTAAACGTAACGCTGGCAGCCAATTGAAAAGGTATAAGGACAGTCTTGAGACGAACCTGGAAAAGAACCAAATCGGCCCCTCACCTGGGAGGCGATCACTCCACACCGCAACGCTTGGAGGAGCACCACACGAGAAGGTGTCAATGCCTTCGAGTAATCCGACTGCATAACTAGGCTGACCCTCCCGCACTAGATGAAGCCCTCCAAGTGTGCAACATCTGTGAACGACTCTGCCGGTCCCGTATCGGCCTCTTTACTCACTTCAGAACTCAACAACCTAGGTGACATCCTTACTAACTCATATCATTGTATCATAGCCTTATGATCGTCATACTCGATTCCGAGTGACAACAAAGTAGTATGTATGTTGTATGTGTGTATATATGTATGTATGTATGTATGTGGTGGAATTGTCAGCAAGCGAACCCGGGTTCGATCCCCGGACAGGGTAAAACTATGGGCAAGTTTCTTTTTGCCATTTGCTTTTGCCTCTGTCTACCCAGCAGTAATTGGGAATCTGGATGTTAATCGATTTGCGGATCGTGTTCCGGGGTAATGGTTAGCCAGTGTAGTTGGAGAGTTGTCCGGTCTTCTCGGTCTATTCCTTGACACTGGGTCATGCAGCTCGCTAACTCAGGGTGTGCTTGTTGTGTTGGCGACAGCTTCTACGCCTTAAACAAATTCACGCCTAGGTGGCCCTTGGGCCGGATATCCTCGTTACACGATGGGCAACCATTATATGAATATTATATTTTGTATGTGCCTTCAAGCGGCACAACTATTTCCCTGCAGATTTCATTTAGGATAATCTTTACTGTGCATAATGTGAGGTATAATAAGTAAATCAACCTGGCACACAAAGGACATTACATGATGACAACACTGGGCCATTTGCTAAGACTATCTCTAAGACACAAATCGTATACGTCAGACATAGTCATCATACATAAACAACACATCCGTAGTATAGCTCAGGACAACACATCCGTAGTATAGCTCAGGACAACACATCCGTAGTATAGCTCAGGACAACACATCTGTAGTATAGCTCAGGACAACACATCCGTAGTATAGCTCAGGACAACACATCCGTAGTATAGCTCAGGACAACACATCCGTAGTATAGCTCAGGACAACACATCCGTAGTATAGCTCAGGACAACACATCCGTAGTATAGCTCAGGACAACACATCCGTAGTATAGCTCAGGACAACACATCCGTAGTATAGCTCAGGACAACACATCCGTAGTATAGCTCAGGACAATACATCCGTAGTATAGCTCAGGACAACACATCCGTAGTATAGCTCAGGACAACACATCCGTAGTATAGCTCAGGACAACACATCCGTAGTATAGCTCAGGACAACACGTCCGTAGTATAGCTCAGGACAACACGTCCGTAGTATAGCTCAGGACAACACGTCCGTAGTATAGCTCAGGACAACACATCCGTAGTATAGCTCAGGACAACACGTCCGTAGTATAGCTCAGGACAACACGTCCGTAGTATAGCTCAGGACAACACATCCGTAGTATAGCTCAGGACAACACGTCCGTAGTATAGCTCAGGACAACACGTCCGTAGTATAGCTCAGGACAACACATCCGTAGTATAGCTCAGGACAACACGTCCGTAGTATAGCTCAGGACAACACGTCCGTAGTATAGCTCAGGACAACACATCCGTAGTATAGCTCAGGACAACACGTCCGTAGTATAGCTCAGGACAACACATCCGTAGTATAGCTCAGGACAACACATCCGTAGTATAGCTCAGGACAACACGTCCGTAGTATAGCTCAGGACAACACATCCGTAGTATAGCTCAGGACAACACATCCGTAGTATAGCTCAGGACAACACATCCGTAGTATAGCTCAGGACAACACATCCGTAGTATAGCTCAGGACAACACATCCGTAGTATAGCTCAGGACAACACGTCCGTAGTATAGCTCAGGACAACACGTCCGTAGTATAGCTCAGGACAACACATCATCCCAACGTTCTGAATGATCCTCAGGTATTGAGGACGAAGTCAAATTTTGCATTTAACACACGTAAGACAACGAAATTTTATATATCTTTGGCAAATTAGTTATATCTATTTTTCTGGGGTTTAGTTCCAGTCCCTATGATTACCGTACTATAAGATGAATCACTAACGTCACGTCGTATCAGCGAGCGAATTACCGTACTAAAAGAAAAATCACTAACGTCACGTCGTATCAGCGAGCGAATTACCGTACTATAAGATGAATCACTAGTGTCACGTCGTATCAGCGAGCGAATTACCGTACTAAAAGAAAAATCACTAACGTCACGTCGTATCAGCGAGCGAATTACCGTACTATAAGATGAATCACTAACGTCACGTCGTATCAGCGAGCGAATTACCGTACTAAAAGAAAAATCACTAACGTCACGTCGTATCAGCGAGCGAATGTGGACATCTATTCGTTGATGAAGCATAAGCACATTTAAAATGACTTTGAGCTTAAAAAATTGGCCTCATCTCAGCAGAATTATATGAAATTTAGAGAACGACGATCTTTCTTTTTTTTTCTACACAAGGGATCCGTTAACATTACGAGTATACAGTATACCTACTTGTTACAAGGAAAGGTCTGGACAGGTTTAGAGCTGATCCGTTAGAGTTCACATAGAGCATCTTTTGATATGTGTTACAATGACAAACAGATCAGTGACGTTGTTTCATGATATATTAACAAAATCCTAGATACAGGCAAAGGATCACACGCCTCTCTCTCTCTCTCTCTCTCTCTCTCTCTCTGTATTCAATTTTTATTTATTTATTTTTCCACATGATTTCTTTAATAGCGCAATAAAACTAAAATCACAGTCTGGGTCAGACCAACACTAACAGCTTTTCCTCCCCTAAAACACCTGCACCACCACCACCATGACGTGAAAATAATGGTTTATCTATATTATTTATGTATTATACCTTTATATGTCAAAACTATGTAATGTGTGTTGGGAAATGTTTTTCGTTTTAAATAAGCCTATAGCAGGCTCGTTTGTTTTTCCTTTTATTTACGCAGCAGATACCTCTGTTATCGGCTTTCCCCAGCAGCAGGAGCTACACGTCTGCTTACAGCTATCATCACACTGCTCCTCCTGGTGCAATATTTCACTGCTGAAAACTGTGGGTCACATAACAGAAGGCTGCCATGATTAATAACCTGTCATTAATGGCAAGTCATATACTGGTATCACGAGAACACAATGTTGCCTCTCTCTCTCTCTCTCTCTCTCTCTCTCTCTCTCTCTCTCTCTCTCTCTCTCTCTAAACAATGAACATATTCCTTCACTTAATTTGATTTCACACATTTATAAAATACTATAGTAACATCTGTACACGGAATGACACAGACACCTCGTAAAAGAAAACACCAGGAACTGTTCCTCCTCGTGTACCAATGAAAATAGTAACAATTTGTCTTCTCTTAACTGCTGGCAATAAATCTCCCAAATGCAAGATTTACACCTTCATGGTCTGAAGAAAAGGTAATTAGAGCTGCATAAGATTTATTAGGAAGAATATTTTGTAAGATAAACAAAGTTTGTGCGATATCATGAGTCTTATTGCAATAACCAGTTTATTCACTACTTCTGGTGTAAATGTTTTCTTCAATATGCTATACTGAGCAAAGTTTACGGCTTGAATGTTTTAAGAAATAACAACTACTGTCGGCGATTCAGTGCTGCAGGTTGTAAATGTTTTAGGACACGTTAATGTTTCTCTCCAACGTGTGTGTGTGTGTGTGTGTGTGTCGGGCCAGAGCGGAGGCTACCTTCTCCTCCAGCGTCTCCACCAACTCCTTCTTGCCACCTGGTCTACCGAAATCGTCCACAATGAATGGCGGAACTCGAACATCATTACAGTCTACAAGAAAAACGGTGACCGTTCCATCTGTGGCAACAGCCGAGGCATATCTCTCTTGGCTGTGGCAGGCAAAGTACTTGCCAGAATTATGCTCTGCAGATTAGCCCAACATATATCACTGAGTCCACTCTGCCTGAGACGCAATGTGACTTCCCTAATAATCTCTGTAAAACTGATATGATCTTCACCGTGCATCAACTACAAGAAAAATGCCATGGACAGAACCGTGACCTCTACCTAGCTTTCATAGACTTAACGAAAGCTTTCAATACCGCCAATAAAGAACTGCTCTGGACAGTTCTCTCTAAGTTTGGTGTCCTTCCATAATTTCTTAAAATCTTCAAGAGCTTCCATGAGGACATACAAGCATGTGTATTGTGTACATTGCAGGAGGCACCAAATCCAAACCCTTTAGTGTTGAGGTCGATGTGAAACAGATGTGCGTTCTGGCCCCCGTCATCTTCAATCCTTACCTCACAGCAGTGACCCTGATCAGCCTTAACTCCATGAACGATGATGATGACGTGAAGATTCAATTACGCTTAGACGGCAACCTGTTCAACCTCCGCCGGCTTCAGGAAATAACAAAAACGTCGACCTCCCAGATCCTGGAGCTCCAATATGCTGATTACTTCGCGCTCGTTGCTTACTTCCCAGAGGCTCTCCAACACAGTCTCTCGGCTGTCTCCGCAATATATCAGGCCATCGGACTAAGAATTAACATCCAAAAATCAGAGATAATTACCCAACACAAAAGCGCAGACCCACCACCTACATTCCTGGTCAATGGAGAGCCTGTCAAATAAGCAGAACATTTCACCTCCCTCGGTAGTGTTCTTACTCCCAAGCACAACATCGACGAGGATATCCAGGCTCGGATCCGTCTTGCAGCAGCCTCCTTTGGTCGTCTGCGCGCCAGAATGTTCGACAATAACAGCCTCAAAGTTACAACCAAACCTTCTGTTGACCAAGCTGTCTGTATTTCCACCATCTTATTTGGGTCTGAGGCGTGGATTACTTACCAGAGGCACATCAGATCTCTCGAGGCCTTCCATATCCATTGGTTGCAGAGCATTCTTGGTGTGACCTGGCAGGACAAAGTCCTTCTTACTGACATTCTCCTGCGCGCCAACACCACCAGCATAGAGGCATTTCTGGCGAAGCGACAGTTGCAATGGACGAGACATGTCATCCTCATGCCAGAGCACCGACTCCTCCATCAGATCCTCTACGGGCAGCTGTCCGAGACAACCTGCAACCCTTGAGGACAATGCAAAAGGTACAAAGACCAGCTCAGAATGACGCTCAAGAAATGTGATATCCCTCCAAAGGATCTTGAAACTATTGCATCCAACCGTAGTCAATGGCGCTCCACCTCTACCCAAGGTGTCAAACATCTCGAGAACGAGCGTAATAGGACCAGATATGCATGTAGGGAAAGGGGACACAATCGCACTCAGAGAGAACTCCCATCCAACCCGGTGCTGTCCTGCCCAATGTGTGATAGAGTCTGAGGGTCAAGGATCGGACTGAACAGCCACTTCCAGTGGCACAGCCGACAACATCCCTAGTTCACCACTCATCATCATCGATTTCATAATGAAGCATAGTCGTCGTCGGCTACGATGGACAGCCTTAAGCAAGCAATAAGTGTGTGTGTGTGTGTGTATGTGTGTTGTAGTAATGTTGAATTGATTTTATGTAAATTTACACCAAAAACTGAATTTCATTGTTCTAAAATATATTTGAATTATGTGAGGAAAAATAGATTGAATTACCACCTGGTAAACCATTGTTCAGATTAATTAATGATTGTGAAGTAATTATTGATTGTTAGATTATGTAAAGCAGTATATGAGGAAGTCTGATGATTGCAGAACATTTGTAAATGTCTTGCGTCTTAAAATTTTTAAACTATGTAAATTGAGTAAAATTAAGTTTGTATCTTGGCATAACTTGAATGTCACTGTAATACACATGTAATTTTCTCAGTAAATACACAACGTTACCTTTGTAAATGTTAATTGCAAGATAGCTTAATATATTTGGAGTGCAGTAGTTGAGTGGACCGGGATAAGTGAGGTCCTATATCATTACTTAAGGTGTTTGAGTGTCTGAATAATTATTATGGTTACATATCTAAGAAGAGTTTATTAAGAGTCATAAACATTCAAATAAGTTACTTCAGGTTCTTCGACGAAACGAGAAGAAAGTTCCTCTCCTAACCTTTTCTTCGCTGTCGGCATGTCACCATTGTCTTCAAATAAGGAAGGTGGCCCTGGTGATAATTTATACTGAAGAACATCTTTGATACTAATGTCATGAACTTAGCTGAGTCACCATTGCCACAATCATAAAAATCAGTTAGCCAAAATATTAAATACATAGCATCAAATATTTTCTAAATTAATTATTAAAGAGCTATAATAGAAGAAGACGAATAATTAGTTTAATTTCAAATAATAATATCAGTTGGCAAAAACATGCCATTATATGTTGCTTTGAAGTTTAAAAAATAAAACTACGACTACTACTCACTACATTCCTGTCACTCGGAATCGAGTATGACGATCATCCAGCTATGGTACAATGATATGAGTTAGTAAGGATGTTACCTAAGTTGGGGAGTTCTGACGCTGGCGCTTGTCTGCCTCGTTACGCAGATGGGCTAACTCGAAAGTGTGTCTGTCCTCCAAGAATTACGGTGTGGAGTAATCGTGTCCCAGGTGAGGAGGTAGATTTGGCACTTTTCAGGTTCGTCTTAAGACAATCCTTATACCTTTTCAGTTGCCCGCCAGTGTTAGGTTTACTATTCTTTAGGTGACTGTAAAGTACATACTTTAGCAGTTTACTGTCGTCCATGCAGGTAACATGGCCAGTCAAGCGTAGGTGTTCCTGGAAGATGGTAGCCTCGATGCTCCTACAGTTGGTGGAAGCAAGAACACTGGCATTTGTACTCTTGTCTTCCTAGCGAACAAGGACGATGGCACATAGACTACGTTGGTGAAAGTTTTTAAGTGCCTTGAGGTCCCTCTTGTAAGTGACCCATGTCTCGTTGCCATGAAGCTGAGAGGGGAGGACAACTGCTCGATATACGTGTAACTGTGTAGATAATTTCAGCGCCTTGCAGCTGAACATACGGTTTCGGAATCTGCCAAAGGCTTGAGATGCACATCTGATCCGATGCTGAATCTCTTCATCGATGTTTGCGGTGGTGGACAGGTGGGAGCCAAGATACCGAAAGTGGGTAACATTATAGAGGGTATTACCATTAAGCTGCATGGATGGTGGAGGTGTGGCTGAACCAGGGACAGGCTGCAAGAGAATCTGAGTCCTACATACATTCACCTCAAGGCCGAAGTGTGCACACGCCTCTGCGCAGGTGTTCAGGATCTCCTGTAGGTCGCGTTCAGTGTGAGCGACAAGGGTGAGGTCGTCTGCATACTGAAGCCCTGTAAAGGAAGCTGCCGACACCTTTGTTCCTGATGGAGTCTTATGTTGAAAAGACCCTTCATCCATTACTCGATGCCCACCCCGCCGGCTACATCAGCACTGGCATGAGTAAGGAAGGCAGCCAAGAAAATGGAGAAGCTGGTACCAGTATACACCCTTGTTTAACCCCCTTTTGGATGGGGAAGAACTCAAACTGGGTGCCATTGTGCAGGACAATGACGTTCATGTCATCGTGGAGTTGCTTCACAATGGCGATGAATTTTGGTGCACAGTCAAAACGGCTGAGGGTCCACCAGAGGGCTTCCCTGTTGACCGAGTCCAAGGTCGATGAAAGCCATGCACAGGTCACGACGCTTTTCTCTGCACTTTTACTGTATCTGACGGGCAGCAAAGATTATGTCAGTGGTGCCACGTGATGGTATAAAACCACATTGAGATTCTGGGAGAATGTTTTCCGCCTCAGGAAGAAGTTTGTTAAGGAGGACTCGGGTGATAATTTTTCCAGCTACGGCCAGCAGCGAGATCTGGCAGCTATTTTGAACGCCATCTTAAATTCGTCTTTATAGTCCAGAATCAGATTTCAAACTACTTTTATTACATTCCTTGATTCTGAAAACCAAAAAATAAACCAAAATCTAGTTGTTCTATGATGTTTAGGGGTTGAATTATCAAACTTTATATATTCAGCGACCATCTTGAACGCCATCTGGAATATCTCATTTTCCCCAAATTATGTATACTTAGTCAAAAAACATTGTCTGGACGACAAATCCGGGTTCAGCATAAATCTAGGGTTTGACTACCGGACATGTAG
This sequence comes from Homarus gammarus, assembly GCA_958450375.1. NCBI lineage: Eukaryota > Metazoa > Arthropoda > Malacostraca > Decapoda > Nephropidae > Homarus > Homarus gammarus. The sequence continues at coordinate 1,668,780 of CAUDMG010002530.1, forward strand.
TAGTAGTAGTGAAGATGTGTGTACATACAGGGTAGTGTAATGCATCTAGTGTGGCAGTGTTATATTAATGTTAAGGTGTAAGCCCTCGTGGCGAACAGGGAAGCAACTTGCAGTAAACAGCCTCTTCACCAAAAAGACTCCTGCTGTGGCTTCTCGTGGCAACAAACGATAACTGGGGGCCTAGTGGGCCGGGGCTAGGCCAGCAGGGGATCTTGAAATAGCAGTGGCCTGAGAGTTACAGCACATTGGCACATTGTAATGTAGAAACGTCTTTGCGCCTTAGTAGGAATAAGGCTACGGGGGTATACCCCAAACGAAAAATCTGTAGTGAAGTCCCGCATCAGGCAGACATGCTACAGAACTCCATCTAAACCCCAACGGCGATATAGGCAGAAGACGTGACCAACATGGGAGCCCAACGATTACACCAGTGGGTAAAGGCAATGCATGATACACAGGCTACTTATGCGAAACCAAACAAACTGGGCTATCGGCAGTCCATTGCCGCTCTCCCTCTCCCACGTCATCGCAACACTTACACCACAAAATCAGGAAAATGAGGAACCAAGATGCGTGGTTGCAGCCTGCGCGCCTGCCTTACCACATAAATCAACTCATGCACAGCCATCATCCAGCTCATCATACTTCTCAGTATTATCCAAACCCCTATACACCCAAAACTCCTATGGCGATGAGCGAGTGGCGGCGGGGACAGGCAGAGATGACTGCTAGGAGTCACAATCCGGTCCTGTCTGTGCGACATGGGAGGGGGGCTAGAAAAGGTGGCCTAAACATAGCCTGCATAAAGAACCAATCTGAGTGGGCAACCAAACCTAGCAAGGTCGTCCTTATGTGCTCGAAAACACAATTATAACAACAGTTCAAAAAAAACTATACAACCTGCATGGAATGTTAGGACTCTTCTGGATACTGGCATGAAAGAGCGTCCTGAAAGAAGAAACGCCCTTGTGCCAACAGAGTTGGTTAGGTATAGCATCGACATAGCAGCCACTAGTAAGTCCCGGCTCCCAGACGAGATTCGACTCACAGAACGGGGGTCTGGCTGTACCTTCTTCTGGAAGGGTAACCTGTTGCAGAGAGAAACCTCATTTATGGAGCTGGCTCTGCCATCCTCCAAAGCATCCTACATAGGCTAACTGAAATCACTCACGTCATTCCTCTTCATCAGTGCATCCACCCCAACACGAGGTGCAGAGGATGACATCAATAAGGCCTTTTACTCTGACCCTAACACATTGCTATACTTCTATCCCTAGAGAAGATGAAGTTGTACTCCAAGGTGATTTCAGTGCCAGAATTGGCAGAGATGCTGACATTTGGCAGGAACTCATAAAGAGAAATGGACTAGCAAGTGCAATCCCAACGGCCTACTCCTCTTCAGCAAGTGTGCTGCACAAAACCTCACTATCAGGCTGACAAGGTCAAGGGCTCATGGCAACACCCACGATCCAAACACTGGCATCTCATTGTCTATATCATTAACAGAGAAATAGATCGCTAGATGTCCTCATCACCCGAGCCAAGCTTGGGTCAGACCACTGCGACACTGATCACTGGCTCGTCAGACCCAAGCTCTCACTTCACATTGCTCCAAAACGGCTCAGGCGGCAAGTCTCCAGAAGAGCTTTTTCCACTAAGCGTTTGGAGGATCCAGCGGTAGCAAATGCTTTCAGAGAATAGCTTGAACATGGGTTCATAAACAACCCAAAAACAAACAATACAAATCCCAATGCCGAATGGGATATTCTCGACACTGTCCTGACAAAAACCTGCAGATACACCTGCTGATACCTTCTGCAAGAAGAAAGTGGCGGCCCAGCGGGAACTTCGCAATCTAAAGAACGACTGATTTAAAGATAAATCATATGAAGCAAAAAACTTGTAGATCAACAGAAGACGTGTGAATTTTTCAATGCCACTAAAACATTTTATGGGCCAGTCACTGATGGCGCAGTCTCACGCTACTCATCCGACTTTAATTCCCTAATTAAAGACGAAGAAGGCATCCTTCAGCAATGGAAAGAGCACTACCATTCGTTGCTCAACTGAAACACTGATGTGGATGTCCTGACTACTCAGCAGGTCTCTCAACATCCAGTGCTGAATCACCTCACTTATCCTCCATCCCTGGATGAGGTAGTTACTGCCATCAAAAAGATGAAAACAAACAAAGCCTCAGGGCCCGATGGAATGTCAGCTGAGGTGTATAAAGTAGGAGGACCTCTGCTTACGAGCCATCTTTACTCTCTCCTGGAGAATGTATGGGAAAAGGAGGAAATCCCCCAAGAGTTTAAAGACGCCTCCATCGTCAATATTTATGAGAACAAAGGAGACTGGTCAAACTGTGGCAACTACCGCAGGATCTTGCTGCTGTCCATAGCTGGCAGGGTTATTGCCCGAGTCCTCCTGAACAGACTTCTTCCTGAAGCAGAAAACCACCTCCCAGAATATCAATGTGCCTTTAGACCATCAAGTGGCACCACTCATATGATCTGTGCTACCCGCCAGATACAGGAAAAGTGCAGGGAACAGCTTCGTGATCTGTACATGGCTTTTATCGATGTAACCAATGCCTTCGACTCAGTCAACAGGGGATCCCTTTGGCGGACCCTCAGCCCGTTTTGGTTGCACCAACCAAAATTTATCGCCCTTGTGAGGTAACTCTACAATGGCATGAATGGCAGTGTTTTGCACTATGGCACCCAGACAGTTCTTCCCCATACAAACAAGGATGTGTATTGGCACCAACTCTCTTTACGACTTTCTTGGCTGCCTTCCTTACTCCTGCCAGTGCCAATTTACCGGATGAAGGATCTTTTCAACATAAGACGACTCCAGGCAGGAATAAAGGTGTCGAAAGCTTCCATTATTGAACTTCAGTATGTAGACGACCTTACCCCTGTCACTCACACTAAACGCGACCTTCAGGAGACCCTGAACACCTCCACCATCTACCCAGCTTAACAGTACTACCCTCTCTAATTTTACCCATTTTCTGTATCTCGGTTCCCACCTGTCCATCACTGCTTTCAACAAAGCGTTAATCATCATCATCATCATCATTATTATTATCACACACACACACACACGTAACTTCCCCTGCAACTTCCTCTGAAGACTCACATTTAATTAGGGAATAACCAGGAATTGTTAAAAGAAAACGTCTGTCTTAGTTCACTTCTCTGTGATGGGTGGACGGATACAAGCAGTTATATGTATAGATATATATTTATACTTGTATCTACAGTAGGAAGAAATGGCATGAACACCTGAATCAATGTCAGCAGCGTTACTGATATAGCTGTCTGGAAATGATCTCGTTAGAGCCGCGAATCGTCCTTAATTGACGTTTCAAATATCTAACTAATAATTTACATCAAGTGCTTGGAGGTTTACTAGTGATAATCAATGTACCTAGTTATCAAGTAAGAGCCATTAATTGAATAAATAATGAGCTTCAAAGGTGATATCGTCGTATTGAGGCATCTCTGGTGGACACACTGTCGCCAGACCGTGTACGTGACTAAAGCAGCTGCGTTTGAGCAGGCTAAATAAATGCTTGCTACACGCTTGCTATGAAAACATCTTTAACCCCTGCGGGTCAATGTAAAATGCATAATGAAAACTTATTCATCCATAGTGTATAATACTCTGGTTGCTATACTGGTTACAGACTAAACTAGTCTGCTCGCACGCGCACGCGCACGCACACACGCACAGTCTGCGTATTTGTATTCAGGAAACCACGAGAGGTTTACCACATCCCAGACGCCGACATCCCCCGGCATAGAGGCATCCATCATCATCACTTGCCACTCTCTCAGCACCAGAGAACATCATTAGGAGTAATTCACGGTCTGTCTCGCTAGGCATACCTCCATTAAGGCTCTCACTAGCTCGTGCTGCGTAATGCTCTCACCTGAACCACACAAAACTATAGAGGACAACACCAGATAGTCTTTCATAAGACAACACCAGATAGTCTTCCATAAGACAACACCAGATAGTCTTCCATAAGACAACACCAGATAGTCTTCCATAAGACAACACTAGATAGTCTTCCATAAGACAACACCAGATAGTCTTCCATAAGACAACTCCAGATAGTCTTCCATAAGACAACACCAGATAGTCTTCCATAAGACAACTCCAGATAGTCTTCCATAAGACAACACCAGATAGTCTTCCATAAGACAACACCAGATAGTCTTCCATAAGGCAACACTAAATAGTCGTCTATATGGAAAAAAAATGAGTGTTGCTAAGGACAAAATGTGATGCACATGATCCAAAAACACTTTTTCTTAATTTTAGTAAAACAAAAGAGTTGCTGTTTGCTAATGTAAAGTTTCCACACTGAGACGTACCTTATATGACAACACTGTGTTAAAGCAACTAATGTATCGTAGTATGGCGAACTGTTGTGTTATGGTCAGCATGCTCGCCTCGCAAGCGAGAGGACCCGGGTTCGATCCCCGGTCTGGGTGAAACCATGGGCAAGTTTTCTTACGTCATTTGCCACTGTCTACCAAATGCATTATTATGCTGACCTTCTTGATCAATGCCTTATTATGCTGACCTTCCTGATCAATGCCTTATTATGCTGGCCTTCCTGATCAATTCTTTATTATGCTGACCGTCCTAGTCAATGCTTTATTATGCTGACCGTCCTTGTCGGTGCTTTGCTATGTTGACCTTCCTGGTAAATGCTTTATTATGCTTACCTTGTTGATCAGGAAGGTCAGCAAAACAATATAAGAACATGAGAATGGAGGAAGCTGCAGAGGGCCTATTGGTCCATACTGAGCAGTCCAGTTTACACCCAACCCCGATCGCTCATATATCCGTCCAACCTATGTTTGAAGCTTTGCAACGTGTTCGAGTTAATGATGATGCTCAGTAACTTGTTCCACTCATCCACTACTCTATTTTCAAACCAGTGTTTACCCATCTCTGCGCTTAAATCCAAATTTGTCTAATATAAAACCATTGCTACGAGTTCACTCTTTGTTGGATAGTTTGAGTACCTTTGTTATATCACCTTTGTTTAACCCTGACTTCCATTTGTACACCTCGATCATATCGCCCTCTCTGCACGTCTCTCGAGGGAGTGCAAATTCAGAGGCTTTAGCGTCTCTGTACTCAAAGTTCCTACTGCCCGAGATAAGTCTTGTTATCCTCCTCTGAATGTTTTCTAGGGATTTTATATCCATTCTGTAGTAATGTGACCAGAATTGATCCATATAATCCAAGAGTGTGGTCTCGCAAGCGCAAAATATAGTTTTATGATGAACCTGGCTAGTCTTGGCGCTAACACTCCTTTGTAAAACCCCAAGAACTTTGTTAGCCTTGTTTCCTACTTACTGTTAATCCCAAATCTTTCTCACAGACTTACTTATCTATAACATTGTTGTTCATCTAATATCTGGTTTCTTTGTTTACATCTCCCAGAGTAAGTACTTTACATTTGTCTACATTAAATTTCATCTGCCATTTTTGAGACAATGCATTTTTTTTATATCTTCCTGTAGTTTTGCAGAGTCCTCGTCAGATTTAATTGCACGCTCTATTTAGTGTCATCAGCAAATTTACTAAAGTTGCTGTCTACCCCGCTTCTGTCAAATAGCTGGCAAGATTATCGCCGGAGTCCTCCTAAACAGACTTCTTCCTAAGGGGAAAAACTTCCCCTCAGATTCCGAATGTGGCTTTAGACCATCACGTGGCACCTCTGACATGATCTTTTCTGCCCGCTAGATACAGGAAAGGTGCAGAGAACATCGTCGTGACTGTACATGGCCTTCATCGACCCAACCTAGGCCTTCAACTCAGTCAACAGGGAAGCCTCAGCCGTTTTGGCTGCCGACTAAAATTAATCGACATTGTGAGGCAACTCCACAATGGAATGAATGGCAGTGTCCTGCACAATGACACCAAGTGAGTTCTTCCCCATCCAAACGGGCGTAAAAAGAGGATGTGTATGGCACTAGCTGTCTTTTTCATTTCTTGGCTGCCTTCCTTACTCGTGCCAGCGCCAATTAAGGCGGTGGGGTGGACATCGAGTACCGGATGAAGGATCTTTTCAGCATAGGACGAATCCAAGCAGGAACAAAGGTGCCGGCAGCTTCCATTACTTAACTTCATTATGCAGATGATCTCACTCTTGTCGCTCACACTGAAAGCGACCTACAGGAGATCCTGGACAGCTATGCAGATGCGTATGCACACTTCGGTCAAGAGGTGAATGTACATAAGACGCAGATTCTCTTTCAGCCTGCCCCTGGTTAAGCTAGACCTCCACCACCATCCAGCTTAACGGTACTACCCTCTCTGATGTTACTCACTTTCTGTATCTTGGCTCCCACCTGTACACCACAGCAGACATCGATGACGACATTTAACATTAAATCAGATGTTCATCTCAAGCCCTTGGCAGACTCCGTACCCATGGCTTCAGGTATATGGAGCTGAAATTATCTACAAAGTTGGACGTATATCGAGTAGTGGGCCTCCCCACCCTGCTATATGGCAGCGAAACATGGGCTGCATACAGGATACACCACAATGCACTTGAAAACTTTCACCGACGTAGTCTACGTTCCATCTTCCAAGTTCGCCGGGAATTCAAGAGAACAAATGCCGGTTTTCTCGCTGACACCAACTGTAGGAGCATCGAGGCAACCATTATCCATAAAGAAATACGTTGAACTGGTCATGTTACCCGCATGGACGACAGTAAACTGTTATTGCAGGTACTTTACTGTCACCTAATGAATAGTAAACGTGACGCTGGAGGGCAACTGAACAGGTATAAAGATGGTCTTAAGACAAACCTGAAAAGGTGCCAAATCGACCCTCTCACTTGGAGGAGCACCACACAAGAAGGTGTCAATACTTTTGAATTAGCACAACTGCAAACCGAGGCAGACAAGTGCTAACGCTGGAATGACGCTGCTGCCGCCCCTCCCGCACTAGATGTAGCCATCTACATATGCAACATCTGTGAACGACCCTGCCGGTCCCCTATCGGGCTCTTTAGTCACTAAAAACTCACTAACGAAGGTGACATCCTCAATAACTCATATCATTGTGTCATAGCTGGATGATTATCAAACTCGATTCCGAGTGACAGCAAAATAGTAGCAGTAGTAGTGGTGTGTGTGTGTGTGGGGGGGGGGGGGGGGATGGTAAAGGTGGATGTTGTGTGTGTGTGTGTGTGTTTTATCATAAATATATTTCTTCCATTTATCTGTTCTAGTTATAACATGTGTATGGAAATCTTTGCCCATCCACTTGGTTCATTCATCTTCATTTATAGTAGTTTTTTATCCATCCATTAGCAGTGATATATACTGTATCTGTTCCTCTACATCTATGTACATGTGTATATGCAACGCGTTACACCCACCACCTACAGTGTACATTTAACTTGACAGCTCCCCTTTCTTGTACTACAAACATCTTCCACAACACTTAAAAGCTCGTGGTTTTAAGAACCCTAATTATTGACTCCTGCTTCCTACAAAATTGAGTTACTTCTATAAACTGACCCCCAAAATGACCGATGAACTATTACGCTTAATGGTTCAAAACCAGTTAGACCAATACAGAAGGAGTTACAAGATATATCACTTTACGTAAAATAACACTCTCTTGATTTACTGCCAGAATATTACAGTAGTAGCTCCCTGGTAAAGTTCGTACGTTACAATAACCTGGTAAGTGAGGCATTATTCATGGTGCTCGGCCTTGTTGAGAGATACAAGTGGGTCTGTATAGTCCGGCAGAAATATAGGTCAACCCCTTGTCGCTGGTAATGTTTTTTTCTCTCTTGATTGTTAATCTATGGGGTCTCAGTAAATGATTCCAGGTGGGTGTGGTGTTCTAGACTTTAGGCAATTTTTTATAAGCTAATTTAAAAATGGCTGCCATTGTAATAGCCCCTGTCTCATAGGCAGAAGTATAATATAAATGGGTTAATTACATTTGATTTATATGCTCTATCTTCCCCATTAACTTTCCACTAGCTATGAGGTGACACGTTCAGAGAACGTGATAAGGTGTGCCCATGGGAAGCCAGCCGCGTGATATTCTGCTGAGTTAAGGCACTAAGTAGCCGGCTCCCTGGCCACCAAAAGCGGGCAGTATTTTGATATCCTTGACTAAAGGAAGACGTTATTGAGAGCCATCGTGGATGGTTCCGTCTTCCGTCGAAGTAGGACGACGTACATATTTCCGTTCCCCCTCTTGGGTTCCGACTCATGAGCATTGTTACTCAACCCCTCACACAGATCGGACGTATTTGGTAGGTCTATTTAACATTGCCTCCGTCCTTCTCTTAACACTCATAGTTACAGTGATAAGTTATGGTGATCTACACTTGGAACTGTGTCCTCGATAGTTCTTAAATAAAAGGATAACAGACAATTGGGTTTCGTTACCAAAAACCCTCTATAATATAGATGTTCCAGCCTCATTAACCTAGACAGACTCAGCAGTTAAATGGCCTAGAACACCATTCGCATATGTAGTTTCAGGTACAGCTCTCCACAAGTCAAATGGTAGTGTCATTTCATGATGTTTTTCCCATTATATTTCTAAATTTTATCAATAATGAACATGTCACGTGATTTCTCCCTGTTCTAGCATGAGATGTCTCTGTGAGTTGGGGGTTCGAATATGATCCACTTAAGATTCGTCCACAATTCATCATCTTAGGAATTGGTAGTCATAACGATGGACATGTTCGGGTTATTGTTGACAAATTTGACACAGACATTCACTCACCAAATGGCAAACTATCACCGCATTCATTAGCAATGATAGTAACTCAGCCCTCCTCAAGAGATGAAACCAACGAATACACCATATATCGTTTGACACGTACTGGACAGAATTATGAACTTGATCATATTGATGCCAATGACATTGGAATTCAATCAATATGTTGGGGAAAAGCAAACTCTTATGCCTGACACACCAAGATCAGCTGACTAACAAATTCCAGACTTGTTCAGATATGAAACAATATCAGAAAATGGAGCCAAAGACCCGGTCATCCGGTTCATGAAGGATGTCATCAAAACAACTGATTGTCCCGAATACAATGTCTACAACACAAGGCTGTCTCGAGAACAAGGACATAACACGCAGCCAAAGACAAAAGTTACTTACTTGCCTCTCATTGACCATCCCCCAGCTGACCCATCTACTATGATGACTGCAATGCTTAGCGCAAAGGCAGTGACTGAAAAGACGGGACAGAACTTTGTGGTATTCGCAGCTAAATAGCAATTGTATAAAGTTACTCTCCACTTGTTATGGGTAAACCAAGCTCTTTTCAGCAACTTCTATCTGTGTCCTTGAGGGATACACCTTCTCATGAATTATGCTGGATGTATTGTCATGCTGTTGGCAGAGAGCGGCATTGTAGAAATGCTTGATTCACTATTTGGAAGGGTACTGGAGATGCTCAGTGGCAAGAAGTTCTCAGTGAACGTGAGGGCACTCAGGTTGTTGACTAAAGAGTTACTAAGGCGACTCTTCATAACATACCAAAACTTGACCAGCATGACTGATCTGATGCAGATATTAGCTGATGCCTCCATGGAATCTCACACGGCGAACTGTGGGTCTTATGTGTTATCAGCCCTATATCCACTATCTTGAAATACATAAGGGCGGAACGTGAAGCAGATTGGCCGTTCCACCTGGTTGCAATCAGAGAAATGATGCCACTGGTCTTTGCAGCAGGTCATTCCAATTATATCAGGTATGGAATGCTTTACTTGAGTTCTATGGAACCATGCCTGAAGAGGTCACATTCCACTTCATGAAAGGAGAAAATGTCATGCACCACAACCCAGGAACATTCAATGGGATATGGTCAGATATGGCCATAGAAAGTACCTTCATGTGCTATGGTAAAAAGCATAGGTGGTATTGTTGGACTTACCTTGAAACCACAAACTGTACAGACATGGGCATACAGCTTACATGCATGCAACACAGTAATCAGCAGCTTAGATTCCATGTTATCTCAGTCCCCACAGCCATTGTCACAGGATCACCACAAGGAGGAAAGTCAATCTCGAATCAACCTGGATGCTAAAGACCCGAAAAGTTTTCTTGAAAAAATGAACATGAATCAATCTTCTTGAACAAACCAAGCACCTAAAGGATCTAGTGACTGCCAAAGTTATAACCCACACCCTTGTTAATGTGGATAATGCATATGAATAATTGGGGAAAAACCAGATGGAATTATTCGAAAAGTGGCCAGAAGGTTTCCATGAGCCGCTACAGAAAGTGATGAAAACCATGACAACTACAAGAAAACCCATCAGGATCGGTGACCAGAAAATATTTGACACAAAGATGAGCTATGCCAGGGCAATGAGCCCAAAGTACAGTCTCCAAGAATATAATGCACGAAAGCTATTGTCTCATGAGCTGGCCCCTTATCTACCTTCCATTTTAGATACTAATGGCCAAATGAAACAAGGTAAATCTAATTCCGCCCTGAAGAAATCCTTGAAAGTGGAGGCTTCTGCAAGACGTACAGAAGTTCAAGTTGTGTTCCTCGATGGATGCACGGTGATATAGGCAGTCCCTTGACCACCCAATGGAAAAGTCCAGGATTACCTTGATTGTTTCAGACATCACATACAGTCGTATCTCCAAGCAAGTCAGGGTTGGTTATGTCACCTTTTCCTTCCCTGATATCATGGAACAGGCAGCAAAGTTCCTTCTGTTCTGTTATAGCCATCCAGAAAGCAAGACCATGACTGAAGCCCATTAAAAGGTTTGGTCAGTAAATTAACTCGTAGCATTAGAGGGTCTCCCAAGCTGCAAGCACTCCCACCAACGACTTAGGCCACTCGTGAGAAAATAGCCAGGGCAACTTACAGGTGGCAATGGTGAAGTACGGAAGACAAAGGGGATAAAAAAAATCACTTATTCCTGTGACAGTAGCAAACGAGGTCACTTTAGTTCCTGAGGAACTGCTGAAGCTCATCAAATGTTCATGTGACAGTGATATTCCCTGCAAATCTAAAATATGTGGCTCCAACAGTGTAATGCTGGCATGTACTGCGTTATATGTATGCTCTGGTGGCAATGGATGTTTCAACCAGAAGCCAAGAAAAGGTCTTCAGGCTCAGAATATGGATGATGATGATGATGATGATGAAGATGATGAAGATGATGCTGATGATGATTATGATGATGGCAATAATGATGATGACTGAATAATGTATGACTGGATTTTGATTATGAATGCAACAATATTTGCTCTTCATATGTCAATGACTCATAACATTAACGATTATTTTGGTAAAAGCAGTCGAAGATTATGTTGTTTGTTAGTAAAATACTGAGTCAGCAAATTTTGTTCTAAGTGCCAAACATCTATGAGACAATACATGTGGTGATATGCGAGTCAAATTCATTGTTATTTCATCTTTTCATACCAACAAGACGATTAAATGTTTGTACTGTATTTCATGAGTCAGTATGATTGAAATATTTGCGATTTAATATACTCAGGGTACCTGTAAATAATCATAAATATTTGGAAATATTTTCAGAGACACTATAGACTATGAATCATAAGAGAAAACAATATTACCGACATTTTAGGGTCAAGGGAAATTTCCTTATTTATCTGCTGGACTAGTAGTAGAGATACGAGGGAAACAGAGCCTGCTACAGTCTTCAGGTACACTCTCTTACACGGGGTCTTCGGGAGGCGACGGTGTTTGTGTCCAGGCCTTAGAGTAACTTGTCTAATAGCGTAAACCTGTAGTGTTAGAACTCGTCATGATCATCAGCGTCGGTGATCGATGGTATCCCAGCAACGTGGAGGCCAAAATCTCCTGTTATGAATTATTTGATATCTTAACAGAGGCTTAACTGCTGTCCTTAAATAGCTGAGTTGTCTAACTAATTGGGTATCGTCGTTCATCCTGTATGATGGCACATCTTCATACTTTACTGGGTTAAGTCCTCTTATTCTCTGGTTAAGACGCCTTGCTTATTAAGTCTGCCAGATCATAGAATTATATCCATCCTGCTTACTATGTCAATTCATTTCCGCGCTAAATCATAGTTACTGTGAATTGATCCTTCCGAGTGTAGCTTATTAAATTATTCCGCTCGTCAAGGCTGTACTCTTTTGGCCAACTTACAGACAGTTCATTAATATATAATCAATGACCCACAAGAACTGAGTGATCACGAAGTATAGATGCGTGTGAATGTATTCTTACTAAGTCATCGTGTTCATCCAGTATTTGTTTTTTATGAGCACAATATCCTGAGTGGGAAGATTCATAACTTGGATATCAATTCAACATTAAAGAAACTCACATATATACAGAAAGAAACACGACAGAGGTCAATATCTACCAGAAACTTCTTAGTCTGAGTATAAGGTTGACTTATTCAAATGAGGAAAATGTCAGCGGGCAACAGATATCTAACTTCTTTATCAGTTTCTATATTTTAGTGTGCGATGACCGAGTAGATACAACTCTCACCCCGTTAGTTACCGGTCACGGCAGTCCATTCGGTCATGTAAAGGTACATAAGAGTACAGCTAGAAAAGTAAACCCGGTCGACTGCAATGGAGGTATTTAAAGTACTGCGTCTGTACTGCTCCCATCTTACGTCAAATCTTTAAGACCTAATTTATTTTTTTGTTTTTAAGTGTGTGTTTTATATCCATGTAATCGAAAGTTGTTGACTAACGAAAGACACAGAGGGTCACGGGACCAAGACAGTTAGTGTCTCTCGCTGGCGTGTCGGGTTATCATACTCGTCAAGTCCTATCACTCAGCTTTTTACCACAATTTATTCCCATGAGAAGGTCATAAATATCCAATGATACTCGAAAAACCTTACATGACCACCACCTACAATGGCTGGACAGTGTCAATATATTTCTGTTTGCTCAAGTAATGTTGATGGTTGGGAATTATCCCTAACTGCCAGTGCGATCCCTTGACGAAAACTGATGGGGAGCGGAAATACCACGAGGCAGTATCGAGGACAACACGAGGCAGTAGCGAGGACAACACATACCAGCAGCGAGGAATACGTGGCAGTAGCGAGGACAACAGATGACTGCAGCGAGGACAGATGACTGCAGCGAGGACAACACGAGGTAGCGGTGACAACATGTGGCATCAGCGAGGACAATACGTGACTGGAGTGAGGACAACATGTGGCAGCAGCGAGGACAACATATGACAGGAGAGAGGCCAATATATGACAAGAGCCAGGGCAACATGTGATAGTGTTAAATTTGTGGTGTCTGTGAATTATTGCTGATGGAATATTGACCGAGTCCATGACAGTGGCGGTGCTGCTGCCCTTTACCTTGGTGGACTGTGTTAGTGACTGTGACTCTGCTGCTACCTGTCACCATAATGGAATGGGTTGGTAACTGTCTTGGTAACTGTTGGTGAGTGTTTGTGACTGTTAATGACTGTCTTGGTTTACTGTGTTAATTACTGTGTTGGTGACTTTTGGTAACTGTATATAGTAACATTTGGTGACTGAGTTCGTGACTGTGGCTCTGCTGCCCGTCACAATATTGAAGTGTTATGGTGACCGGCTCTGCTGCCCGTCACAATACTGAAGTGTGTTAGTGACTGTGGCTTTGCTAACATTTACCATGGTGATGGTGTGTGGTGACTGTGGCTCTGCTGAGAGTCATCATGGTGATGACGTGTGGTGACTGTGGCTCTGCTGACAATCCATGGTGATGGTGTGTGATGACTGCGGCTCTGCTGACAATCCATGGTGATGACGTGTGGTGACTGTGGCTCTGCTGACGGCTGTAATAATGCTTAGGTCATTAAGTATGAAGGTGGTGTTGATGAGTTACTGTGAGTCTGCTTGGCTTTTTCTTGTAAATTATTGGTGTGTTTTTCTGTGCCGTTCCTCACATACACTGTACCTGACCTCCACTACCCTCACGCCGCTCTTCACACTCAGCTCAGGATCACAGTCAACCTTTTTTTAGTATCTCACGAGGCTGCCGCTGTTGGCTCTCTCCTTCGGCTCAAGAGATCTCGCGATTGTTGGCTCTCTGGCAACCAACCAGCCGTAGTCACTAATGAGGCAATTAATCTCCAAGTTGCAGGAGTTTACAGTGTTAAAAAATCAACGGTATCTTTGTATGCTGGGTTTTGAAGTCTTCCCATGTCAAGTGTTTGAGCCGGAAAGTTATTTTGTTTTTGCGAGGCACATCCTGCCTGGTGTGTAGAGATAACGCTATGAGAGGAAAGAGCTTCTCTCGTGTGCTTCAACTTGGGATAGATGCCCAAAACTTATCCTGGTTTGGTTGTGTTTTCTCGGAGTCTGCATCTATCTCTGTCAGCTTTCTTGTTTTTATACTCCAGTGTATGTGTATGTGTGTGTGTGTGTGTGTGTGTTGCACCATTAGGTTAATGTTAAGGTGCATGTACATTGTACAACTTGCTCCCTCTCGCTTTCCGTGACCGCCGCTGACTAGCCTTTGTGGTGAAAAGGGAAACAGCCTGGCGAATGTCTTTTCTTTTCCAGTATACAGCCTCTTCAGCATTAAGACATTTGCTGTGCCTCCTCGTAGCAATACACCGTGACTGGGTGCCTTACGGCCCTAGGCTAGACCAGCAGTGGATCTCGGAGCAACACCGGGCCACTAGCTAGAACAGTTACACCTATGGCGCTGGTTCATCAAAAGGTTTCCAAGGAAACTGGCACGAAACCTAAACAACCACTTTTATGCAAACACTGCAACAAGAAAAGTCATACTATTGACTATTGTTACCAGTTCCAGCAAGATGGTAACACAACCCCTAAAGCAAATCCAAGACCCATTTCGACCCGCCTCGGTCCTCTTCAGCAGTGGCTCAGACTAAATCTGCTGCTGTACCGTTAGGTGATATGTGGTATATATTTCATAGCTCAGCCTCAAATAATTCCCAAGACTGTGTAGCTCTCCAACGATGTAAGGATGCAAGGTATAATAGACCACAGCAGCGGCAGCCATTTCGTCGCTATTTTAAGCAGTCGGGGAAACACCAGCGCTATGTCCAATACGACAATGGATAGGTACAGCTGTACCAATGTAAAGCAACACTTCTATTTCAGATTCGTTAATCGTGACATTAAACAAAGCAGAAGTGCGCAAATGTACTCTTTTTAGCATACTATCAAGAACTTGAGCGAAGTTCACCTCACTGCGGATTTCAAGTTCGACCTACTGACACCGATCTCTTCGGAGTTTCCGGTGCCCAGCTGGACGTTATAGGGAAGGTAACACTACCTCTACGCTTTTCTAGATATGGTAAACCATTTCCTGCAGAGTTTTACATAGTCAAAGACTTTAGCTAACTAGGTGATGGATTAATCGGTCTTCCAACTCATAAACACAACATGATAGATATCCAACCGAGTCGACATACTCTCACTTTTTGTGGCATTACCTATCGTGCCATTCACAACTCTGTTTCAACTCTCCTACTACGAGGATAATGCCACCTAAGTCCCAGCGCATCCCAGACTCTACCTATTCTTTTACCTGGTGTGATTATAGCAGCAAAAATGGGATTGTGGTACCTGCAGTCTTAACAGGTATTCTGCATTTTCAGAATGAGGAAATAATCAAGACCACTGTTCGGTTACCTGAAGTTTTCACTGGTACTGACGCACTCTGTATTAAGGAAACTTCCAGGGTTATAGGTCTTTCATGTGAATCTACAATGAGTACGATTCGTCCTGGTGGTTTAACAGATGTCCTTACTCTCAACACAACAGGCGCTCCGAGAATATTGAAGCAGGTGTATTGCTTGTGTGATTACCTGTTTACTACACCAGTATTGTTTTGCAGCCTGCACAATTTCCAACTGGTAGTGTCACACATACACTTACACAAACCTGACAGGAGAGGATGGATCAAATAATACTGCGTTAAGGTAATTGATCACCCTCAAGGCAAGACTAGGCTCCTTGAGTTGCTTGCCGACTACAGAAAGATTATAGCTCTACCTGGAGAACAGCTAGGTTAGACGAGTTTAACTTCACATCACATTTAAAACAGAAAAAACACCCGATTTACATACCAGCTTACAGACTACCTCCTAGCCAGAACGCTGTAATACAAGGGATGATTCAAGAAATGCTGGAGCAAGAAGTCATCACACATTCAAAGTCCCCTTTTAATTTCCCATTGTTTTTAGTCCCTAGAAAGGTTGGGGTTGGCGCCAAGTAATTGTGATCTTTGGCAAGGTAACGAAGAAACTATCCTGGATAGGTTACCCGATACTTGTTCTGCGCGATTTATTGCAATCTTTAAGCAAAGCTAAGGGTGTTTTCAGTAACCTTGAGCTTCTTAGTGGATAGTGGCAAATGCCTCTTGACCGAAAATCTCGTGAGATTACTGCTTTGGGTCATTTTTAATTTTTACGCATGCCTTTTGGCCTTCGAAATGCACCATTGACTTTTCAGAAGATGATTAACACCTTGTTTGTTGATTTAATAGGCAACACAGTAAAGATGTAGTCAGTAAAGATGTAGACAGTCATCTTGACAAGCTTCATTAAGTTTTCCTGAAGCATTTATACAGATGAAGGCTAAGTCAAAGCCGCTACACAGTTTCCACGACCTACTACTATCGTTGATAAGGTGCCTAATTTTCTTGGTTTATCTGGATATAATCGTTCTTTTATATGAGGGTATGCTACATTAGCTTTGGTGCTAAGATATTGGTCGCTTCCATCACTGAACTTCAATTTGCAGACGACCTCACCCTCGTCGCTCACACTGAACGTGACCTACACTTCGGCCTTAAGGTGAATGTACATAAGACTCAGATTCTCTTTCAGCCTGACCATGGTTAAACCACACCCTCACCATCCATGCAATTTAGTGGTACTACTTGCTCTAATTTTACCCACTTTCAGCTGCTTGGCTCTCAGCTGTCCATCACTTTGGTTATCGATGAAGATATTCAACATCACATCAGATGTGCATCTCAAACCTTTGGCAGACTCTGTACCTGTATCTGCAGCTGTTGGTACCTGCAAAGTTCCACGTATATCGAACAGTGGTCCTCCTCAGTCTGCTGTATACTAGCGAGACTTGGGTCACATGTCGGAGGCATTTCAAGGCACTTGAAGGCTTTCACCAACGTAGTTTATGTTTCTTCCTCCGAGATCGCTGAGAAGATAAGAGAACAAATGCCAGTATTCTCACTGACACCAACTGTAGGAGCATCGCGGCTATCATTATCCATGAACAACTGCGTTAGACTCACCATGTTACCCGCATGGACGACAGTAGACTACTTTACAGTCACCTAACGAATCACGAACATAACGCTGGCGGGCAACAGAAAAGGTATAAGCATAGTCTTGAGACAAACCTTAAGAAAGTGCCAAATCGTCCCGCCCTTCCCCTCACCTGGGAAACAATCACTTCACACCGTAACTCTAGGAGGACCACCACACGAAAAGGTGTCAATACTTTCAAGTTAGCCCGACTGCATAACGAGGCAGACAAGAACCAGCATCGGAGAGACGTTGCCGTTGCCTCTCCCACGCTAGAAGTGTGTGTGTGTGTGTAACAGTAAAAATAATTAATGTGTGTGTGTGTGCTTTCAGCTTCCCCTGCTGGCTAGCCCTCATGGTGAATAGGGGAACAACCTTGCATAAATCTTCCCCTGCCAGTACACAGCCTCTTAACCATCGAGACTCCTGTAATGCCTCCTCTTGGCAACATACAGCAACTGGAAGTCTTGCGGCCCCAGGCTAGACCTACAAAAGAAATCGGAGCAGCAGTGGGCCTCAGAGGGACGATGCATAGGCCCACAGGCACGTGGACATGCCCCACTGCCTTGCAGATTAACCTTGGTAGGTATAAGGCTATGGGAGTAAACCCTGAACAAAAAATCTGCCGTAGAGCCCCACATCAGACAGACATGCAGACTGGAATGGCTTGGGTGGTGCCAGAGCTCCAGTTAGTCAGAGTTTGCCTGATGCGGGTCACCCAACTGCGGCTTTGTGTAGGGTGAGCTCCTCTAGTCTTATGTCCTTCAGGACTAATTCACAAGGCGCTGACTGGGGGGGGGGGGGGGAGCAGTTGTTGGTAAGCATCAGGACATATCCGCACACCAGCGGACCTGCACATTGTACCTCTGGGGCCCACTGCTGCTCCGAGATCCCTTACAGAGTTTGCCTATGGGGTTGCAAGACACCCATTTACTGTGCTTTGTCACGAGGAGGCACTGAAGGGTGTCGGTGATGGAGAGGCTGTGTACTGGCAGGGGAACAGACAATGGAACGCAAGCCGCCGCCGCCGCCTTCTTCTTCTTCTTCTTCTTCTTCATTTTAGTTATCATTTCTCTCTGTCTCATAATTCTTTGGTTTCCCTCCTTCCTTCTTTTGACCTTTATACTCGTATGCACTTCATCCCCCCCATTTCTCTTCCCTCTCCCCTGCTCCTGTATCTTCGTTATGGTCTTTCCTCCTCCTCCTCCTCTTATTTCAGGTTTTCTTCTCCACGTCTTTTGTCTTCTTCCTCCCTTCCTCCTCCTTTTCCTTCTTTTCATGTGTTTTACTCCTCGTCTTTTGTCTTCTTCCTACTCCTTCTACTACTCCCCTTCTCCTCTTTCAAGTCTTCTTCTACTGCTATTTTGTCTTCCTCCTCCTCCTACTTCCCGCTATCCTTCTCTTCCAATTTTTCTTTTCCCTTTCTTTTTTCTTCTTGCTCCACTTTCAAGTCTTCTACTCCTCCTCTTCCTTTCCTCCTCCTCCTGGCACTGGTCCAGGTTGTGTTCCGGACCATCAGTGTCAATACAAACTCAATTAGCCTTACACTCCACTGACGTCAGGTCAGATATATACTGAAGACTAGTAAATCACTGACACGAAGCCGATTGAAAAACTCTTGGCTGGAAGACACTGATAAAACTCTCGTCCCGGAAACTCAGTATTGGACGTCTAACCAAAAAGATAGAAGTGAATTATTCTTACAATGAAGGAACAGGAAATTTCGAGAAAGGTTAAGACAGACAGACAGACAGACAGACAGACAGACAGACAGACAGAATGTTACGGATAAAGTAAAGGAAGAAAGGCAATTAATTAGAAATCATATAAACGAAAAGTGAAAAGAATGGTGAATGTGGAAGACATATTCTGTTTAGAGACACAGGCGGATGGATAGTAAAGTAGGTGGATGGTTAGTTAAGAAGATACAGAGATGGGAGCTTGGATAGTAAAGTAGGTGGATAGTTAGTTAAGAAGATACAGAGATAGGAGCTTGGATAGTAAAGTAGGTGGACAGTTAGTTAAGAAGATATAGATATAGGAGCTTGGATAGTAAAGTAGGTGGATAGTTAGTTAAGAAGATATAGAGATAGGAGCTTGGATAGTAAAGTAGGTGGATTTTTAAGTAAGAAGATGTAGTATACAGACAGGAGGATGAATAGTAAAGTAGGTGGATAGTTATGTAAGAAGATATATAGGCAGGAAGATGGATAGTATAGCAGGTGTAGTGCGACATCTGTGGGCGACCCTGCCTGTCTCGCATCGGCCTCTCCAGTCACATCAGAGCTCACCAACGAAGGTGACAACTTTAACGCATATCATTTAATAATAGGTGGATGATCGCCATACTTGATTCCGAGTGACAGCAAAAGAAGTAGTAGTAGTATTAGTAGTAGTAGTCGACAACAGTTGCAGATATTGACTATGAGGCAACTTTCACTGAATGCCGCATAGATCTGCGGCTCAACTAACTCAGCACAGCTAGGATAGCTACTTGTGTATTAGGATATTTAATTTTAAGGTAATAAAATGGCGGCGAAGGTGTGGCTATTGGTGGAGGATGGAAGCCATGTTTATGTAGTAGTAGTAGTAGTAGTAGTAGTAGTAGTAGTAGTAGCAGGAGAGATGGTGTGGAAAAAGGCACTGAAGACTCGAGGAGGAGCCGGCCCTTCAGGTCTGGATGCAAACGGTTAGAGAATCATCCTCAGCACAAACAAGTTTGGCCCTGTAGCAAGCGATCTCTGCACTGCCATTGCCGCCCTTGCAAGACAGCTTGCATCCTCTCGCTGCCATCACCTCCAGGCTCTGACGGCCTGCCGCCTAATTCCTCTGGAAAAGAAACCAGGATGTAGACCTATAGGGGTGGGGGAAGTGCTGAGGCGGATCATCGGAAAGTGCATAATGGAGGTGGTAAAGGATGATGTCAGAGCAGCAGCAGGAAACCTACAAGTGTGTGCTGGCCACCAGGCTGGTGGGGAGGCGGCCATTCACGCCATGAGATTGATATTTGAGCAGCGTGATTGTGAGGCCGTTCTCCTGGTGGATGCTTCAAACGCATTCAACATACTTAACCGCAAGGCTGCACTGCACAACATCAAGATCAAGTGTCCTAGCTTTGCGATGTATGTTGAAAATTCGTATAGGAATCCTTCAGACCTCTACATAGTAAACAACAAGGCTCTACGAGGTGATACCATCCTACAGTCGACCGAGGGAACAACACAGGGGGACCCCGTTGCAATGGCAATGTATGCAATTGGCCTATCAGTGCTCCAACAAGAAATAAAATTTGAAACAACTGGGGTCAAACAAGTGGCATATGCTGATGACCTTACAGGAGCAGGAAAAGTGGAGTGCATCAAAAAGTGGTGGGACTTGGTAACATCATGTGGTCCACAAATAGGGTACCACCCAAACGCCAGCAAGTCCTTCCTCATCGTGAAGCCAGAACATTATGAACGGGCATTGGAGGTTTTTGGCGGAAGTGAGGTCAAAATAACTAAGGACGGCCAAAGACATCTAGGCGCAGTAATTGGCACTACGGACTTCAAGACCGAGTACGTAGCGGGAAAGGTGAATGAGTGGGTTAGTGAAATCCAAGCTCTATCTGAGATTGCTAACACAGAGCCACATGCGGCCTTTGCAGCATTCACCCTTGGAGTCAAGCATCGCTGGAACTACCTGATGCATACCATCCCTGAGATCGGACCCCTCCTCCACCCTCTGGAAGAAGCTATCAGTGTCAAGTTCATTCCCAAACTAGTGAAATACCCTGACTTAACCCCAGCAGAAAGAACACTTCTTGCACTTCCACCAAGACTGGGAGGGATGGGACTAACTAATCCAGAGGAGATTGCTGACACTGAACATCAAAATTCACTTAAGCTCACGGCAGCCCTCACTGACCACATAATAGCCCAGAATGCAACAGGGGAAGTGGACACCAGCGAAGTAAATAAGATCCGTAGGTCCATTACAACAGATCTGCAGCACTGCCAAAATGACATGATGCAGCAACTATTGCTGCAGGTTCCAGAAAATTTGACAAAAAAAGTAGCTATAGCGCAGGAGGTGGGCGCCTCGAACTGGTTAACTACGTTACCGATAAGGGCAAATGGTTTCAGCCTTAACAAAGAAGAATTTACAGATGCCATTGCTCTAAGGTACGGTTGGCCAGTAGATGGTTTGCCCTCCCATTGCGTGTGTGTCTCTTCCTATGATGGCGATCACGCCATGGTCTGCAAGAAGGGGGGATTCATATGCATGAGGCATGACGAGGTAAGGGATCTCACAGCAAATATGTTGAAGGAAATCTGCCGGGGCGTCATGGTAGAACCGACCCTCCTTCCATTGGATGGCGAGATCCTCCAACATAGGACTTCAAACACATCTAACGAAGCCCGTGTGGACGTCAGTGCTCGAGGATTCTGGACACGGGGACAGCGAGCTTTCTTCGACATCAGGATTTTTGATCCCATGGCCGCTTGTCACCGTAACCTAGCTCTCGATGCTGCACATAGGAGGAACGAGAACGACAAGAGAAGGGCATATGGGGAGAGAATTCAAAACGTTGATCAAGGCAGCTTCACTCCTCTAGTGTTCACAACCTCTGGTGGGATGGGCCCAAGTGCAAGATGTTTCTACGCCAGACTCGCGGAGTTGATCTCCGAACAGAAGCAGCAGCCCAGAAGTTATGTTACAGCCTGGATGAGATGTCGACTGTCCTTCTCTCTCCTTCAGTCGGCTTTGCTCTGCCTCAGGGGAACGAGAGCTTCTGCCCCTACTCCGACAACTGCTGCAGATATTGACTATGAGGCTACAGTCACCGAATGCCGCATAGATCTGCGGCTCAACTAATTTAACACAGATAGGATAGCTTATTATGTATTAGGATATTTAATATTAAGGTAAATAAATGGTGGCGAAGGTGTGGCTATTGGGGGAGGCTGGAGGCCACGTAAAAAAAAAAAAAGTAGTAGTAGTAGTAGTAGTGTGGGAGCGAGAATTTCACAGTGTATCGGTGAATATTGGATGTCACCCTAAGCAATGTCACCGAAGATTCTTCTCATCCCTTACGGTATTAATCACAAATATTCATTGTGTTCACCGGCGATAACCAAGCGAGTTGTGAGTGATTGGCAGGTCGGCTGGTGCAGGTGCCAGGTGCCAGTGTCGATAGGCCTACTTTGGCGGGGGGTGGCCTCGCGACTCTCGCCCCTATGGTCAGTGACAGAAGACCAAGTGTTCTACGCTTGCTGCCGCCTCCCACAAGTAACAGTCACTTCATGTAGTGCCAGCCGACCAAGTGAGTATATATAACTAATCTTACATCAGTGTGACCATAGAAATAGTGGTTATTTCTGCCAAGCATATATAAACAAGTGTTAGGTGTGGCAATTCTTGCTCCCAGTGTATCACACTGAGGTGTGGATTGTCGCCCTCAGGAGGTTGGCCTACACTCCCACACTCGCACGTATGCCCCAACTACCCGGACAAAGCAGTCCAGCCTGTCTCCTCTCTGCCCTTTCCACATAAGAACTAGTTTCTTCTTCTGAATGGGACCAAAGCAGATGTCGGAGACGGACATAACTGTCGCCCAAAGTGCGGAACACTATGCCGGGTAACAGACATTGTTGCGTCTGTACTAGCCAGAATCAAAATTGCACTAGCTGTGATTGTGCGAGAAACAACCGACCATGTGTGGTTTGCAGAAACGGAAACAATTGTCGGAACCCACATGGCAGGGAGCCGACACAGGAGGCCACAGTAGATATTGCCGGGACCCAACCACCCAATGACATCCTAAATAATAGTAGTGAGTCTACTCACCCTGAAAATGCAGTACCAATAAATGCTACTCCAATAGTAGCAGACAGCCACCACAGTGGAATGGCTAAAGAAACTTACTCAGAAAATTTCAGGTGGTCACCAGTTAACCTGTTTGAACCACCCAAGTGTGCAGCCACCAAAGAAATGATTCGGGAGATGACTCGCCTCATAACCGAGTGCACTCAGGACTGCTTCCTAGCCCCTTTAGCTCTTCAAATACTGGCAATAATACCCCATCTATTCTGTAAGAGGACACACACAAGGACTAAGCACAAAGAAAATGTGGCAGAATGGGGCCCTTGATGATCTCCTATGTGAAGCAAGAACACCGTAGGAGAGACTAAAATTTATAAGAGACGGAAAGAGACGGAATTTGCCAATACTTACTAATCAGATCAATGTTGTTAAATACAGTGTTATCCTTGCCTAAAGATTGTAAAATATCACTCAGGACAGGCATTGGATACCTATCCGGGATAGTATTTTCGTTGACGCGCCTAAAATCAATAACTGGGCGCCACCGCGCTAACCTCCATCCGGAAGGACTAAAAACAAAGGACTATTGAAAGGAGACCTTGAATGATTTATAACCTCCTGATCTAACAATTCCTGAACCATGTCCTGAACTATAGCACGCTGGCTATGTGGTAGTCGGTAAGCTGGTATGTAAACTGGATTTGTTCCCAGTTTTAGGGATATGT
Source organism: Homarus gammarus (assembly GCA_958450375.1). Classification (NCBI taxonomy): domain Eukaryota; kingdom Metazoa; phylum Arthropoda; class Malacostraca; order Decapoda; family Nephropidae; genus Homarus; species Homarus gammarus. Next base: position 1,692,646 of record CAUDMG010002530.1, read on the forward strand.
GATGTAAGGTCAAATCTGTGTGACCAAGCTGTTCCTCTGGTAAAGGTACAATGTTTTTATAGTCGGCAAGCAACTCTAAGGAGTCTAGTCATGCCTTGAGGGTGATCAATCACCTTAACATGTGGTAATATTTGATCTATCCTCTCCTGTCTGGTTTGTTTAATTGAAGGTGAAACACTACCAATTGGGAATTGCGTAGGCTGTTGTGCAACATGATTATGATAAACTAGATAATCACACAAATAACATCTCTCTTTCAATGTTCTGAGAGCGCCTGTTCTGTTGAGAACTAGGACATCTGTTAAGCCACCAGGACGAATCGTGCTCAATGTACATTCGCATGATAGATCTTTAACCCTGAACGTTTCCGTAAGACAGACTACGTCAGTCTCCGTGTACACGTCATTCTGAAAATGGAGAGTTCCTGTTAAAATCGCAGGCACAGTCGTCCAACTTTTGCTGCTATAATCACGCTTTGGAAGTGAGTCTGTGGTGTCGTCGACTCGCTTTGACTCGGGATCCATCTTACTCATAGTAGGAGCGGCAGACAACACATTCACCCTTGCGGAGAGTAATGGTACATACTTGTACAAGCTACTGTTGGTAAAACCATTAATAGTGATAGTATGTTTGCTTGGCTGAACATCTATCAAGTTAGTTTTAAGTGTTGGAAGACCTATTAATCCGTCATCTGGTAAATTAAAGTCTTGGACTATGTAAAAATCTGCAGAAAAGAATGTACCACGTCTAGAAAAACGTAGTGGCAATGTTACCATTTATGTTATGTCCAGGTGAATACTGAAAACTCCTGAGAGATCGGTGTCAGTAGGTAGAATTAAAAATTCTAGGTGAGGGGACCTTCATTGTAGTTCTTGATAGGACATTAATGAGATGACATTTGCGCATGCACCCGTATCAGTGTCCAGGGCCAGCTTGACTGACCCAACCCTCGTTGGGACAGATACCACTTCCGCTTTGTTCGGCACCGCTATTAACGAGGCTGCAACAGAAGTGTTGTCGTGCGTTGGTACTCGGGTACCTAACCTACGTCGGTCTGGGACTGGCGTTGGTCTCCCCCCTACTTCTTGTGAAAGCGACGACGCGACTTACTGTGCTGGGCTACCTGGAGTCAGGCAAACCCTATTTCCTTACATCATCGGACTGCTAGACATTCCTCCGTAGTATGGGTGGGAGACTCATGATATAAATACCACACGTCAGCTGTCTGGTCTAAAGCAGACTTGGTTTGAGCAGCTGCTGCATAGGTCTTAGGTGGGTCTTGTCGCTGTTGCGGTTGAGGGGTTGGTTTGTTTTTAGGTTTAGCACCACTACCCAGGAGCTGGTAAGAAAATTCAACTGTATGATCATTCTTTTTGCAATGCGTGGATAATAATTGTTGCTTCGATTTTGTGGCCGAGTTTTTGGGAACTCGTTGCAGAACTGGTGCCACAGGTGTTACCGTTCTCGCTAGAGGACGTGGTGTCTTAAGAGCGATCTTGGCTGCAAAATCCAAAATGTCATCATTGGGCTTATTAATCATTTGTCTTTGCATGCTTAATTATATGCCGTGTCACGGATTGTCAGTAGAAAACCAAGAAATTCCATTAATTCTCCAAAATTATGTAGGGACAATTTATCTTCCGTGTCCACCCAGGGTGAACCACTAAAATTGGCAATGATGTCTTAATAGACATCATGGCCAGCAAGGGAAACACTTTTCATCGTATCTTCTGCACGTATCATACGGGGGAAGACATCAACCCACCCAAACATCCAATTCAGATGACCTTGCTGTGCGCCCAATTCAAATAGACCAATTAGTGTCTTGTTAAACGCCTTATATGACGGACGTGCAAGACCACTAGTAACTAAATGTTCTCCAGCATAACTCCCTTCTTTGACATGACCGCGGACAAAAGCCTTGCGTTCTTCATCTCCCGTTATTTGGATGTTTTTCATCGAATCCTCGCATGACCTTAAAATTGTAGTTACGAGATACTCATCTTCCGCCGTAAACTCACGAATTTGGTCGCTGCGTGTTAAGACTTGAACATTGTTAGACTTGTTAGATGACATGCCTGAACTAGCTGTAGCCATGTTAGCCTGGTTGCTAGACAACTGAAATCTAACTTAAGGATCGGATGTGGGATGAGAAGGAAGATTTTCTGACACACTGTTTTTCTCTATAGGATGAGAGGGAACCTGCAGGTGTTGTATCCTACGTATTACTAGACTTTTAGGGTTCTACGGTATAAATCGCCAAATGATTGGTCAATTAAGTGTTCACTACTGTCAAGAGAAATGTCACGCTTGAACTGCGCCTGTGTTTCTTGCAAACCTATAGGTTTAGTAGTAACTCTTGTGCCAGTGGCTAGCCAAGTGTCCGAATGGAAAGCATCGTAAGAATGATCTGAATCGTTAATATAACACTCCGCCAACTCGGTAATGTCTGAACGCGATAAATTAAGAATATCATCCATCAATGCTAAATGGACATAAAGAATTAGTCTACATCAGTGGTTCCCAAACTGGGGGCCATGGCCCCCCCAGCAAAATTTAGGGGGCCATAAGCTGAGGCTATGTACACATAAAAATCCCAAGCCCCACCACACTAGAACAGCCAGTCAGCAGCTGAGCCAGCCAGAGATATGGATTGAGAGAGGGGAGCCATGGATAAGGATCATATATGAAAAGTGGGAACTTCGTGTTTTCTCCTTTCCTTGTGGTTATCAGCATATTCCTAGATCACGCGCACCTACAGTGATTTACTTGCATATATATATATATATATATATATATATATATATATATATATATATATATATATATATATATATAAAGGAAGTAGGACACTTATATATTAAAACTAGCCTATCACGACGCCTGACGTGTGATGGTGTGCTGTAGAAAATGGTATTGTGTTTTAAATATAGTGTTTGACTGTGTCATATCTAATTACTGTTGACTTGACTCTACGAAGAATTCTGGAAATTTTTTGAAAATATGAGCTAAAATCCTGTAGACTTCAGAGGCGTGGTTGACACTCAGCTGGGTAGAAAATTCACGGTCCGGGTCACTGTCCTCTTTGTTGATAGTAGACCCAAGATGGCGGCCAAGATGGCATCCTCATTGCTAAGACGATCTGGTGAAGTTCCAAGATGGCGTCCCCGTGAGTTGAATACGGTATCCCTGTTACCAGGACGACAAAATCTGATAATCACAGCAATTGTATAAGCACCGAACCTGTGTTCACTGGGTGCCTGTATCATTGGGCAATACATCGAGGGGTTACTGGGTGCTTTTCATGCTGATCAGGAGACTTCTTGGCGTAGACTGGGTGATACAGCTCAATGGTTGCCCTGTATATAAGGATCTTGCTGGTTACACAAGGGAACTACAACACACTGCATTTACCAACAGCAAAAACACTCAGGTAAAACAACTTGTGATGTCTACCAGGTATTTCTCAACCATGGTTCACGCATAGGAGTATTATTGGTTAGTGTTGCGTCTCCTTGGAGTTGGGCAAGGAATGTGCTGAGTCGTGGGGGTGTTGCCAAGGGTGATTGGGTACCCTCTCACGCAGAGTGAAGATGCTGACAGGATGTTGACTGATGAGTAGCCCCAACACGAGACGGATGTCGCCTTCGCTGGGTATGGTGTTGGGTGTGGTGATGCCTATTAGGAGGGGTCTTATCACAATGATGCGAATTTGTGATAACTCATTTGTTAAATGTTATTGAGAAAAAAAATTGCATGTCAATCTAGGATCTCATTTTATGTATCACACCAGATGTAACGTTTCTCATGAGTTTATATATGGTATATATTGGAGCACTATGGAGAAAAACACTTAGAAAAAATTGTCACGGTTTCATGGAAAACACTGACACTGATCTTAGATATGGGTTCGGCCCTTTTGCTGCCACCTTTATGTATCCGGCGCTACCTGATATATCCTTGGGTAAGTAGTTGAGCTTGGATACATAAAAAGTTTGTGGGTTAAGTTGGCAAAACCCAAATGTGTTTTCTCCATTTATTTAAAAAAGAAATATAGTGTATACACTTCAATAAGGAGAATACCACAATTAACACTAAGCTGTGAGTGTTAGTTGAGGACAGAGCTTAAGTGGGCTAAGCTTAGATCAACATCTGGCTCTCGTGAATGTCAAGTGATAACTGGCTAGTGAGTCGGCTCCAAGAGAGCTGACCTAGAATCTACTGGAGACGTGACTTGAGAGAGGAAAATACCCATCATGTGATCTGAACATGATACCTCACAACTCATGGAAAATTGCAGGGGGGTGATATAATTATATAACACAAATGTATTAACCCATATTTATATAAGTGCTGCTGTCTAATAGACAGGGCTAATACAGGAGGCACCTCAAAGCACTTGAGAACTTTCACCAATGTAGTCTACATTCAATCCTCAGTGTTAGCTGGGTAGACAAGAGAACAAATGCCAGTATTCTTGCTAACACCAACTATAGGAGCATCAAAGCTACCATTATCCTTGAACAACTACACTGAACTGGCCATGTTCCTCGAATGGGCGACAGTATACTGCCAAAGACGCTGCTTTACAGTCACCTAATGAATAGTAAACGTAATGCCGGCGGGCAATTGAAAAAGAATATGTTTAGTCTTACGACGAACCTGAAAAATTGCCAAATCGACCCCCACACCTGGGAGTCGATTACTCCACATCGTAACGCTTGGAGGAGCACCAAACGATGAGGTGTCAATACTTTCGAGTTAGCCCGACTGCAAACTGAGGCAGACAAGCGCCAACGCCGGAAAGACGCTTCCACCGCCCCTCCCGCACTAGATGCAGCTTTCCACATGTGGGTTTAGTCACATCAAAACTCACCAACCTCGGTGACATCCTTAATAACTCATATTATTGTATCATAGCTGAATGATCGTCATACTTGATTCTGAGTGACAGCAAAGTAGTAGTAGTAAGTAGTGTGTGTGTGTGTGTGTGTGTGTGTGTGTGTGTGTGTGTGTGTGTGTGTGTAATGATAAATAGGATTGTCGTCTGATTAAGTCCAAAAGCGTTACCCTAACTTCATTGAAATTGATTCGTATATGAGAAAAATTTGTTTGTTTCAGTTAAGAGCAAATTTATTTATTACAATCTAACCAAGCATTTATCTAGGTTAGGTTAGGTGCCGTGTATTAGTATTATCATCATGAACTTCTCTATATACATACCAGTGTGAGTTATCAACAACAAAGAACCTCATTAGAAATTCTGGATATTGGGTAATTATCCCTACTTAGCGTAATACTACATACAGGTCACCCTAAATGGGTCATCTACGACTTTGTAAAGTGCAGCTGACGATTTACTCAATATGGCATGACTTTTTGCATGTATTGCCTTTATATAAATCAGTTCATATTTTGTGCTAATTTTCTTGTTTATTTTAGACATAGGTTAAGTTAGGTTAGGTTACGTTATGTTACGTTAGTAATAGTAGAAGAACTGTAGAAATTCCTGACCAATTGGAAATATCAGACTGCAATGCAATGGCATTAGACCAAACACATGAGCAGTGCAATGAACATGTTACCGGGGATGTAGGTGCTATTGTTTTAACGGAGAGCATAGATGCATTGAGAAGATGGTTGGTGACAGGACCTGAAGTAGCATGTCTGATAGATAGCTTTGTAACAGGATGTCAGTAAAAATGTGAATCTTCAACACAGTACCAGGAATGCAAATTCAGTTTACAAGTTTCATTCTTTAAACACATCAAGGCTCTGATACATACTGACAATTTGAGCAATCCGTTTGAAGAAACCAGTCAAGACCTCAAAAACATACATAATATGGTAGTAGGTTCACAAACAACACTTAACGACAAAGCTCCGAGCACATGGAAAGCATCAGTTTAAGAACTACATGTACCAACAGCTTGAAGAGCAAACTGTACAATTTGAGTCAACGGTAAAGCGAATCAATTGAAATTATTTAAGACACCAAACCACCGCAAAAGAAAGCGAGCTTACAAACAAGATCAATAAAAAATTATGTCAGTTTATTTTAAAAAATGTACATTGGCTGTCAACATCCAGGTACTGACTTGGATGATTTCTTCAGACACGAGAATCCCCCATTTCCTCCACCATTATCAGAATATGGGCACCTAAGAAAAAATGAAAGATATGATCTGCAATGCTTCAAAAATTGGGCAGATTATCCCAATGAAAAGAGCCTGCAGCATCATGTGTCATACATGATGGACCAGCTATAGCTTATATGCTACCTCCTGGAGAAGCAAAGACATTTGATGATTATTGTGAGAATTTTGGGAGGACTATCGCTCGGACAGTTTAAAGGCAGAGACTCGAATGTCTAGAGATGCTGGCACAAAGAGAAGTGTTCTTAGTAACACACTTATTCCCCCCAAAAGGGGAATTTTTTTTATCAAACAATAACAACAAAAATAAGCTGCTTGATCTACTTGTTGATAAACTTAGAACTCCCCTGGCAAAGAGATCGCTACAACACAAGGAAAGGAAATAAGCTGCAACAGACCTATGTGTATTAATGAGGAACTGCAATCATGTAGTCAAGAAGGAGTGGATACTAGAATTTTGTTACAGGCGAAAGATGCAAGCCAAGATGGACACAAGTCAATTGTCATTCGGACAGTAGACTCTGATGTGGTGGTGCTATCATTATCATTTTTCAATGATCTCCAAGCTGATTGCTTATGTATTGCATTTGGTGTAGGAAAGAATTTGCATTACATTCTAATACATTTACTTTTCAGAGTAATTGGTGCTGATAAGCATAGGCCCTACCATTCGTCCTTGCGTGGACTGGAAATGATGATACATCCTCGTTTCCAGGTTGTGGGAAAAAATCTGTATGGGGAACATTTAACAATCTTCCTGAAATTACCCAAACAATCAGGCTTTTTTTCACAACAGCCCACAGATATTGAAGACTTTATTTAAGATTTGGAAACATTTGTTGCGTTACTGTATGACAAATCCTCATCAAGTTCTAATGTGAATGAGGGCAGAAAGGAGCTCTTCACCAAAAAAGGAAATCCAGTGATAGAGTACCATTAACCAAAGCAGCCATATATTGCGGTGTGCATATCAAGTTGGATACTGCTGGGAACAGTGTTTGATACAGCAACCTAACCTGCTTGTTCCAGGACCTTGGAGTTGGCACAATGAACCGTCGACTTGGGAACCTACAGGGACAACTCTTCCAGAAGCATCAGCAGCAAGCAAAGAACTACTGAGCTGTTCCTGTAAGAACTGTAACACAAGCTCTACAAATGTAAAAAAGGGTTAATAAAATGTACAATGCTCCGTAAGTGCAATAACTGAAAATATGGTGTTGATGGACATGAAAATATAAGTGATGATGATAATGTCAGCTGACTGTATGTGAGGGTAACTGGTGATGGTATAGTTTAGTTAATTTGCTTAGGGCTATTCAACGTGTTGGGTTACTCATTCACCGGGATTCGTTTCATTTGGAGCACTAATGAGCCTCGTACAGGTTCAAGAATGTCAGGATATCGGTAATTCATTCAAAGTGTTCGAGATGTTATGAACCCGGAGCAGAGGTGATATGCGATGGAAGGTGAGTGGGTTGGTCTTTCCCACAGCCAGCACGCATGGGTAAGAGAACCCTCCACTTATATTATTGAATATTTGAATGTTATGTGATTCATTTCTGCTTCAGTGATTGTTAATATGTTTATATCATGATTTCATATTCAATATGTCAGGTGTTGTTAGTATTTAATGTTTGACGGAATATTATGGTTATGTTAAGACGCTGTTTAGGAGGACTTTACCCACGTCAAGGGCCGGGCTTGAGAGGCGTCCTTATCGGTGTTCGTCAGTCCTTGTCATCCGGGGGGACAACGTGTATGACCTGACCTGACCTGACCTGACCTGTCCAGTCGTGGGGACTTACGGAGACCAACAGACCAGAGTTTACCGTATCCCTGTTCAGAGGCGACTTAAAAGTCGACTAACCCCATCCCTTGAGTATGGTGCGCGGGGAGCCGGGAACTTCATTATACTCCGGTCTATTCTGATTACTTTTTTTTAATTTACTTTTGTGTGTGATAAAAATGTAATTAAATTTAGATTTAAATGGACAATTTCAATTAGCACTTCAGAATCGACTGGTTTAACAGCCTACCATCAAAGATTCTACAGTACATGTCCTAGACACTGTATTTACATTCATTTTGTATCTTAAAAATTGCAAACTTGTGTTATTAAATGAGCAACATGCTAATGTAATTACATAAATGCATGAAAGATAAATAAATGTCGCAATGAACTTATTATTCCTATTGATATTTTTGTTTTAAGCAGTTTTTCCGCTATTTTGAAAATGGCTGTCATTGTATTTGTGCTCTACCAATAGAATTACTATTACACTATTACATATTTGTATATAAATTATAGAATGTTTCCTGACTTTATCAGACATTCATGAATTAATTAATTTCATGTTTTGATGATTTTTATTGATTTCTATTTTTTTTTTCATTAATGGCCGCCATTCCAAAAATGGCTGCCATAATATTCGGGCCCTACCTCAAAAAATTATTCACACATGTGTATTGATAAGCCACACAAAGCTTCATGCTTTTGTCCAGAAATGCAGGATTTCTATGGAAAAATCACTTTATCCGCCGTACTATATAATGCTATTCATGTATGACATATGTTTACTTACGCTAATTATTAACCATACGAGTATATAGACATCAATGTTATCTTTGAATTAAATAAATAAAAAAATTCTTTCCATTTTTCATTATTCTTAAAACGGTGAAGAGAAAGAAAGAAAGCGATAGAGAGATAACATACGTAGAATAGAGTGATGACAAGATACAATGGTAAGAGAGAGAAACAATAAAGATAGTGGAGATGTTTGACAAAGAGATAGGTAAAAAGTGATGCAAACTAAGGTCAGATGATGATGATAACGGAGGAGAGAGAGAGAGAACATGTCTTAAATAGCGGTGGAGATGAACATAACTAATCCCGACAGTTAGGGACAGAGATAATGATGATAACGAACAGGTAGAGACAGAGACAGTGATGGTAATGACAGTAGACAGTCAGTGATGGTAATGACAGGTAGAGACGGAGACAGTGATGGTAATGACAGTAGACAGTCAGTGATGGTAATGACAGGTAGAGACGGAGACAGTGATGGTAATGACAGTAGACAGTCAGTGATGGTAATGACAGGTAGACAGAGACAATGATGGTAATGACAGTAGACAGTCAGTGATGGTAATGACAGGTAGAGAGAGTCAGTGATGGTAATGACAGGTAGAGACAGAGACAGTGATGGTAATGACAGGTAGAGACAGAGACAGTGATGGTAATGACAGTAGACAGTCAGTGATGGTAATGACAGGTAGAGACGGAGACAGTGATGGTAATGACAGTAGACAGTCAGTGATGGTAATGACAGGTAGAGACGGAGACAGTGATGGTAATGACAGTAGACAGTCAGTGATGGTAATGACAGGTAGACAGAGACAATGATGGTAATGACAGTAGACAGTCAGTGATGGTAATGACAGGTAGAGAGAGTCAGTGATGGTAATGACAGGTAGAGACAGAGACAGTGATGGTAATGACAGGTAGAGAGAGTCAGTGATGGTAATGACAGGTAGACAGAGACAGTGATGGTAATGACAGGAAGACAGAGTCAGTGATGGTAATGACAGGTAGACAGAGTCAGTGATGGTAATGACAGGTAGACAGAGACAATGATGGTAATGACAGGTAGACAGAGTCAGTGATGGTAATGACAGGTAGAGAGAGTCAGTGATGGTAATGACAGGAAGACAGAGTCAGTGATGGTAATGACAGGTAGACAGAGTCAGTGATGGTAATGACAGTAGACAGAGACAATGATGGTAATGACAGGTAGACAGAGACAATGATGGTAATGACAGTAGACAGAGTCAGTGATGGTAATGACAGGTAGACAGAGTCAGTGATGGTAATGACAGGTAGACAGAGACAGTGATGGTAATGACAGGTAGAGACAGAGTCAGTGATGGTAATGACAGAAGACAGAGACAGTGATGGTAATGACAGGTAGAGACAGAGACAATGATGGTAATGACAGGTAGAGACAGAGACAGTGATGGTAATGACAGGTAGAGACAGAGACAGTGATGGTAATGACAGGTAGAGACAGAGACAATGATGGTAATGACAGGTAGAGACAGAGACAATGATGGTAATGACAGGTAGAGACAGAGACAATGATGGTAATGACAGGTAGAGAGAGTCAGTGATGGTAATGACAGAAGACAGAGTCAGTGATGGTAATGACAGGTAGATGGAGACAGTGATGGTAATGACAGGTAGAGACAGAGGACAAGGATGGTAATGACAGGAATACAGAGTTAATGATGGTAATGACAGGTAGAGACAGAGACAATGATGGTAATGACAGGTAGAGACAGAGACAATGATGGTAATGACAGGTAGAGACAGAGACAATGATGGTAATGACAGTACAGAATGATGGTAATGACAGGTAGAGACAGAGACAATGATGGTAATGACAGGTAGAGACAGAGACAATGATGGTAATGACAGGTAGAGAGAGTCAGTGATGGTAATGACAGAAGACAGAGTCAGTGATGGTAATGACAGGTAGATGGAGACAGTGATGGTAATGACAGGTAGAGACAGAGGACAAGGATGGTAATGACAGGAATACAGAGTTAATGATGGTAATGACAGGTAGAGACAGAGACAGTGATGGTAATGACAGTTAGACAGAGGCAATAGTAATAACTAGAAATTCTGTTCAGAAGAATAGCGGTGGGGACATTGGAGACAGAGAGAAACGGCGATAATAATGATGGCAGGAGAGGGAATAATGGTGGTGATGGCGGTGCACAAATACCTAGTCCACGAGACAGCGAGTAAGAGAGGGATAGAGAAATGACAGTGGATATTGGCAGAGCGTAGTGAGGCACTCATCTTTATCCTCTCTCTCTCTCTCTCTCTCTCTCTCTCTCTCTCTCTCTCTCTCTCTCTCTCTCTCTCTTCAAGCCCACCAGCAAGCAAGCAAGCACTCGCGTACGACCGCATGTGTGTGTGTGTGTCTATCAGTCTGTGTATGCTTGATTGTCTATGTTTGTTACAATGAGTGTGTGTGTGTGTGTGTGTGTGTGTTTGTCTATCAGTCTATGTATGCTTGATTGTCTATGTTTGTTACAATGAGTGTGTGTGTGTGTGTGTGTGTGTGTTTGTCTATCAGTCTATGTATGCTTGATTGTCTATGTTTGTTACAATGAGTGTGTGTGTGTGTGTGTGTGTGTCTATCAGTCTATGTATGCTTGATTGTCTATGTTTGTTACAATGAGTGTGTGTGTGTGTGTGTGTGTGTGTGTTTGTCTATCAGTCTATGTATGCTTGATTGTCTATGTTTGTTACAATGAGTGTGTGTGTGTGTGTGTGTGTGTGTTTGTCTATCAGTCTATGTATGCTTGATTGTCTATGTTTGTTACAATGAGTGTGTGTGTGTGTGTGTGTGTGTGTTTGTCTATCAGTCTATGTATGCTTGATTGTCTATGTTTGTTACAATGAGTGTGTGTGTGTGTGTGTGTGTGTGTTTGTCTATCAGTCTATGTATGCTTGATTGTCTATGTTTGTTACAATGAGTGTGTGTGTGTGTGTGTGTGGGGCAGCCCCCTCTGCTCATCCGACGGAGGGGTAACTAGCATTCACTGCTCAACCGACACATCGAGGTGGATGTCCTGACTACCCAGCAGGTCCCTCAGCATCCAGAGCTGACCCACCTCAGCAGTCCTCCATCCCTGGTTGAGGTAGCTACTGCCATCAAGCAGATGAAAAATAACAAAGCCTCAGGGTCTGATTGAATCCCAGCCGAAGTGTATAAAGCAGGAGGACCTCTGCTTACCAGCCGTCTCCACTCTCTCCTCGAGAATATATGGGAAAAGGTGGAAATCCCCCAAACTCTTAAAGACGCATCTATCGTCAAGATTTTTAAGAAAAAGGGAGATCGGTCAGACTGTGGCAGCTGCCGGTCCTGTATCGGCCTCTTTAGTCACCTCAGAGCTCACCAACGAGGGTGACTTCCTTAAGAAATCATATCATTGTATCATTGGTGAAAAATCGTCATATTATATTCCGAGTGACAGCAAAGTAACAGCGGTAGGTGTGTGTGTGTGTTCCCTACATATCATAACCACACCACACGAGGTCTGTGATACCTCCCGACAAATTAGTATATCATGTCACCAATTATCTTAATTAAATATGGACCACATGATGATTGGGGTCATTAAACTCCAATTAAATATAATTACATGTCGCTGGGCCGAGTTCGTCGTCTTACTGATTATTAATATTTTTTTTCGCTAATTCTTGTTATTTCTTATACGAGTTTATGAAACAAACAAATTTGTAAAGTGACACGCTGAGTATTAATGCTGTTTCCGTCAGCTTCAGGTACACCGTATATGGTGGCAGAGAGAGAGAGAGAGAATTACAAAAGGGAGGAGAATGTGTGAGAAATAAACATGGAAAGGCAGCAATATGAAGTTCTTTAATATATATATATATATGGTTGAGTCATACTTGAAAACAACATTAATATTTAGAAGCTTGAGGGACCGAACTAACCATTACCAATATGTTAATAAGAAATAGCCCAAGTTTGAATGTAAATGGAAGTGTTTATTGTATTCCATGTAGCAAATGTAATTGTAATTATGTAGGACAGACAGGAAAAACACTGCAGCTTAGAATCAAACAACATAAGTATAAAATCAGAACAGCATCTGAAAGCAGTGCCTTGTTCGTTCATGTTAGGAATAATAATCATCCCATTGCTTGGGAAAAAAGCTTAGAAGTATTTAAATCATCTTGTGTCACAGAAAGACTTCTGGTTGAAGCTAGTTTGATTTAGGAATTAAAATCAATAAACCTTAGTGATGGTCAGTTCAAAACTGATAATATGTTACATAAATTTATTTGTCAGTGGCCCATGGTTAAAAATGCTTTGAAAACCTTTGATCTAGATGTATGATAGTTATTTAGTGGGTCCCTTATTTTTGACCTGACCTGACTAGTCACGTCACCCCCCTTCTCTTACATAACATAAGAACATAAGAAAATAAGGAGTCTGCAATAGGCCGGATGGCCTGTGCATGGCAGCTCCTGTCGAGAGTTACTACTGTATGTATATTATGTATGCTGGATTATATGTCATGTATGTATATTATGTATGTGCTCCATTATGTATTATTTATTCAGCCTAGCTAGCAGCGTGTGGCAATGTTATTACCATATCCCACACGCTTAATTAATGTGCCTGGCGACGTATGGAAGCTGCTAATGTATCACTTGCCATACGTCGCCTATAGCAGTTGACCGGGAGCCTAGTCAAGAGAGAGTGCTGCTCTCCTTTGTGTACATACTCTTATCCAGTAAACCGAACCTACAAAACTATACAGGTGTTTGTGTTCTCTCCTGTATATAGAACTTATTATTCAGAACCTAACATGGCGCAGTGCGTAGTCTTACTGGATAATTACGAGTGATAGTGCAAAGTTTGTAGAAAGCCGGCTAGGGTCCCCTCCCGTCTTGGGTCAAGCCTTGGGTCAACTCCCGCGCCATCTCTCCTCGAAGAATTTCAGCAACTTTGAGCAGTGTCAGTGACAGTGATTTTCTGTGAAGTGTTTAGTGCATTGTGTGTTCGTGCCATTCATGTGTGACCTTGTTCTAAAGGATTCCCAAGGTATACGGCACGTTCTGGGCATTTGTAAGGAGTAAAGTTCAGTGCACCCGTCTCTGACCGCGTCCTGAGGGTAACTAGACTGACTGGGAGTCGCCGCGCCTCTCCCTCCACCCCCCCTCACAGCGCCGCCTCCACCCCCCCTCACAGCTGGGGCGAGACGCTTTGCCGGCCCAGGACACACACTCACTCGCACACGTACATGTACTGTACTAACACTCGCTGACCGCGCGGCTTCCTTATATATATTTTATATATATAACCTACTTATCTGTGTATTTAATTAATTTTTTGTCTGAAATCTTGTTGATACGACGGGCTGACCGGTCAACACTGATTTAAGACATAGTACACAGAGGAAGTAGTTATGTCTCACGCCTTACGTAGCCGTGGACCCAGCGTCTGGATGACCCAGGCGGGTGATAGCCCCGCAGAGATGGATGACCAGACCGGCCACGACGCTTCAGCCCCCACATCGCGCAGTCCCTCACCTCAATATTCAGCGTTGTCTCCAGAGATAATTGCTTTACTGAAGTTTATGAGAGATGAGAAACGCGAGGATGAAGCCCACAGACGTTTGGCGGATGAGCACAGAAGGCAAGCAGAGGCAGAACGAGACAACCAACGGAGATTGGAAGACAGTGAACGGTTTGAAGCCTTGATATCTCGCCTCACTGTTAACCAAGCCCCTGGCTCTAACACTGCCTCGGTACTGACTGGTTCAGATACCTCATCCATGCTTCCTTCACACCCCCCAGCCCCACCTAAAGCAGCAGCTCAAACGCCGCCCATCTTGAAGCCTGATGAGACTTTCCAGACTTTTCGTGAATGGCGGCGACGGTGGACTGATTACTCTACAATGGTGGATCTCCAGAGTTTGTCACAGCCTAAACAACTCATCCAGCTGCGCATGTGCCTGTCCTTGGAAATTCAGCGTGTCTTGGAACATACGTTGCAGGTACCCCCAACCTCTTTGCTGTCTGTAGAGGAGGTACTGGACGTTCTACAACGGCACATCAAAGGACAGCAGAATGAAGCTCTGCGCAGGAGGGAATTGTTTAGCTGCAGACAGATGGAGGGTGAGTCTTTTGATGCCTTTTACGTGCGTCTTAAGAGAGCCTCGGAAGAGGTAGATATATGTCCAGGCCACCACCAGCAGTGCGAGGAGACCCAGTTGAGGCAGGTGATCCTGATGGGTGTTAAGGACGAGGAACTTGTCCAACGCCTCACCTCCCTCGACTCTTCCTCTTCTCTTAAGGATGTGTTGACGATATGTCGCTCCTATGAGGCTGCCAGGTGTGCCACCTCTGCCATCCGTGCTCCCCCACAGCTGTACGCGCTGTGTCCCGGTACAAGAAGGACAAGAAGTCTGTTCCTACGCCTTCGCCCACCACGTCCACGCCCGGTTTATTTTGCAACAACTGTGGTAAGCAGCACGGAACACAGGTGTGTCCAGCTGCTCAGTCTACCTGCAACAGTTGTGACCGTAAGGGCCACTGGTCACTCACAGTACGGTGCCCAGCCAAACGCGTCCAGTGCAATGTGTGTGGTCGTCTGGGCCACTATGACAAGTGTTGCCCTTCCAACATACCCAAGGGACCGCGTCGGCGGAAGCTTCAGCCCCCCTCCACCAGAGAGGGCCGCCCACAGTCTTCCAATCAGAGGTACGACGACTCCTGACAACGCTCGAGCCACATTAGGAATGTGTGCTCCCCCCAGCGTCCCAGGACCAAAGTCCCCCAGTACATCAGTGTCATTGTGACCTACCGCAGTGCTTCATCCCGTCTTCAGATGTTGCCCGACACCGGCGCTGATGCTACAGTCATCGGTCCCCAGCATTTGCAATGCTTGGGGCTCTCTCCAAGTGATCTAGGACCGCCCCCCAAGGATCTCCGCTTTATGGCAGATGGTTCACAGATGACCCCGGCCCTAGGTTCACTCCAAGCACAAGTCACTTTTGGCAACAGGTCGTGTCAAGCCTGGATTGATGTGCATAACGGTGTCCAGACTCCTTTGCTGTCCTACAGACATTGTCAGGAGTTGGCCATCATCTCCCAGGACTTCCCCAAACCTATTCTTGAGGTAAAACACGCCAACAGGGTGCAAAAA
The DNA here is from genome assembly GCA_958450375.1 of Homarus gammarus. Classification (NCBI taxonomy): domain Eukaryota; kingdom Metazoa; phylum Arthropoda; class Malacostraca; order Decapoda; family Nephropidae; genus Homarus; species Homarus gammarus. Next base: position 1,708,559 of record CAUDMG010002530.1, read on the forward strand.
GGGAGCAGCAACGACCCTGCTGCCGCCCTACCCCTGCCTCTTGCCAGTGACACCTCTCCTTCGGATGCTCGGAAGTACTTCCTGAAGGAATTCAGCGACGTTCTGGTGACCAAGTCCGCTCTGGAATCCAAGCCTCTCAAGAAGATGGCAGGCCCCCCCATGAGGATCCACCTGAGGGACGACGCGAAGCCATTCGCTATTTACACCCCTCGACTGGTTCCCCTGGCCTTCCGCGAGGCGGTCAAAAACGAGCTGGACTCCATGGTCGCCCAAGAAATTATTGTACCAACCGGCGATGACCCGTCTCCATGGTGTCACCCGATGGTTGTCGTCGCAAAACCTAAAGGTGGTGTTCGGATCACCACTGACCTTTCCAAGCTCAACAACCAGGTGTCTCGTCCTGCGCACCCTTCTCCCACGCCCTTTGCAGCCATACGCAGCGTGAACCCGAAGGCGCGCTTCTTCACGACGATGGACGCCCTGTGTGGATACTGGCAGATAGAGCTTGCCGAAGAAGACCGACCACTCACAACGTTCATCACCCCGCATGGACGTTACAGTTATTGCCGTGGCCCCATGGGATTCGCCGCTACAGGAGACGCTTTCTGTCTTCGAGGTGATATGGCTCTACAAGGTCTGGCAAACTGCGTGAAAGTGGTCGACGACATACTCGTGTACGACGAGGATTATATGGATCACCTCTGCCGTATCTACGAGGTACTCAACAGGTGCCGGAAGCACGGCATTACCCTAAATGCCGACAAGTTTGTTCTGGCCAGCTCTTCAGTTGACTTTTGTGGGTACACCCTCTCAGGGAATGGTATCGCAGCTGACCCGGAAAAGGTCCGCGCCATTACGGATTTTCCCACCCCTGCTAACCTGACCGACTTGAGGTCCTTCATCGGTCTCGTCAACCAGTTAGCAGAGTTTTCGTCGGACATCTCCGCAGCTGCTCAACCACTTCGCCCCCTGATGAGCCCCAAGAGGACATTCCTGTGGACCCCCGACCACGACAAGGCCTTCCAGCAAGTGAAACAGGCCCTGTCTCGTCCACCTGTCCTCGCCACGTTTGACCCAGCCTTGCCGACAGTTCTGCAGACAGATGCCTCACGCTTGTATGGCGTGGGATACGCCCTACTGCAGGATCATGGTGGAGGGCAGTTCCGGCTCGTCCAGTGTGGCTCGCGTTTCCTCTCTGACACTGAGACGCGCTATGCCACTATTGAGTTGGAGCTGTTGGCTGCGGTTTGGGCGATGTCCAAGTGCAGGTTTTACCTCATAGGCCTGCAATACTTTCACCTAGTGACCGACCATCGCCCGCTTGTCCCGATCCTCAACCACTACACGCTAGACGCCGTTGAGAACCCTCGCCTCCAGCGTCTGAAAGAGAAACTCTCGGCGTACATCTTCACTGCAGTGTGGCGTGCTGGTAAGGAGCTCTGCATCCCTGATGCCTTATCCCGCTCCCCTGTCAGCCGCCCTACTCCAGAAGACCATGTACTCGACGCCGACCTCGCTCTTTCCGTCAGGACTGTGGTCACTCTCCATGCCGTCCAATCCCTTCGTTCGGACCTGTCACCAGATGACGACAAGGCAATGGAGGACCTTCGAACAGCGGCCCGAGATGACCCTTCCTATGTCCGACTCGTCGAGTGTGTGAGGAATGGATTTCCTAGCAACCGCTACGATCTTCACAACACCCTGCTCCCGTATTGGAAACTCCGCGATGAACTCTACTGCGACGGAGACCTTGTTCTGTACGGAGCACGTGTAGTTGTCCCTGCTGCATCACGTCCCCACGCCTTGGCCCGCCTTCACGACAGTCACCGTGGAGCTGAGGCCACCAAACGACGTGCACGACAGACTGTGTTCTGGCCCGGCATCAACTCCGACATCTCCAATGTTGTCCGTGCGTGTGAGCCCTGCCAAGTATTACAACCCAGCCAGCAGCAGGAACCCTTTATGAGTGACGACAACCCCACCCGCCCCTTTGAGTCTGTGTCGGCCGACTTTTTCTGTGTGTCAGGAAAGTCCTTCCTCGTTATCGTCGACCGTCTCTCTGGTTGGCCGGTTGTCATCAAGTGCGGTAATGACACGACGTCTGCCGCCACCATCAGCAAGTTCCGCCACTACTTCCGTGACGTGGGCGTTCCTGTACGCCTGCGAACCGACGGAGGGCCTCAGTTCACAAGCCGGGACTTTGCTGTGTTCCTTGACCGATGGGGAGTCCGGCATGTGTTGTCATCGCCCCATTACCCGCAGTCCAACGGCCACGCTGAGGCTGCTGTCAAATCCCTGAAGCACCTCATCCTTAAGGTGGCCCCTTCTGGGAACATTGACTGCGAGGCCTTCGACAGGGGTCTTCTTGAACTCCGCAACACACCTAACTACACCGGACGCTCCCCTGCCCAGGTTTTGTATGGACGCCCCCTTCGTTCTTGTGTCCCTGCTCACCCTCAATCCTTCTCCAAGGAGTGGCAGGCCAAGACAGAGGATTGTGATCGCCGAGCCGCCGAACGTGTTCAGGACGTCGTCGCCCGCTACAATGACCACGCCCGTTCTCTCCCCAGGTTGAGTGTCGGCACCCAAGTCCGTGTTCAGGACCCGACCTCCCTACGTTGGGACAAAGTAGGCGTAGTCATGGGTCTCGGCAGGTCACGGGACTACCAGGTGCGGTTACCCAGTGGTCGTGTGTGGTGGAGGAACCGCCGTTTTCTCCGACCCGTAACAATGCCTTCTGCTGGCCCCGCCACCAGTGTTGAGTCCCATACCCTTCCCAGTGATGAAGTCCCTCGACGCTCAGAACGGATCCAAAAGAAAAGGTCCGCTCAAGACTTTGCTATGAGCGTATAGGGGGGAGGGAGGTGTATGTATATTATGTATGCTGGATTATATATCATGTATGTATATTATGTATGTGCTCCATTTATGTATTTTATTCAGCCTAGCTAGCAGCGTGTGGCAATGTTATTACCATATCCCACACGCTTAATTAATGTGCCTGGCGACGTATGGAAGCTGCTAATGTATCACTTGCCATACGTCGCCTATAGCAGTTGACCGGGAGCCTAGTCAAGAGAGAGTGCTGCTCTCCTTTGTGTACATACTCTTATCCAGTAAACCGAACCTACAAAACTATACAGGTGTTTGTGTTCTCTCCTGTATATAGAACTTATTATTCAGAACCTAACAACTACCACTCTCTATCATCCATGAATCTATCTAGCCTCCTTTTGAAACTTTCCAGAGTTCCAGCACTTACTACAAAGTTGCTAAGCTTGTTCCACTCGTCCACCACCCTATTTGTGAACCAGTTTCTTCCTATCTCCCTCCTAAACCTAAACTCATCCAACTTGAATCCATTGCTCCGAGTCCTATCCTGCTCGGATATTATAAGAACTTTATCGATATCCCCTTTATTGATTTCTTTCACCCACTAAAATACTTCTACCATATCTCCCCGCACTCTTCGTCTTTCTAGGGAATGCAAGGTAAGTTTCTTTAACCTATCCTGATATGGAAGGTTTCTAAGCCCGGAATCATTTTTGTCATTCTTCGCTGCACCGACTCTAGTGAATTTATATCCATTCTATAATAGGGGCACCAGAACTGAACCGCATAATCGAGGTGCGGCCTGACTAGCGCAAGATATAGTTGCAATAAGACCTCTGCACTCTTGTTACTTGCACTTCTAGATATAAAACCCAATACTCTGTTTGCCTTATTTCGAACATTAACGCACTGTTTTCTAGGTCGTAGGTCCGGGCTTACAAGTATCCCCAGGTCTCTTAAGCTCCTCTACGTGTGTGTTGGTGTGGGGATTAGTGGATGATATCATTATGACTTGACCTCATGTTTTATGTTTTTAAGGTCACCCTATATATTTAAGCCTCTCTCTGTCCATGTAATCCAGTTGCCTCTGAAGATGTCTTGAATAAAGACGAAAGCTAAGGTGCTCCGTTGTTTCCCTTTTCCCGTGTGATTTTATCAAGATTTATCTTATCCACGTTTTCATTGTGGATCTACATGAAATATATATATACTGTATATACAAGACAAATAAGTATGTCTGTGTGTTTATTTGTTTGTGTGTGTGTGTCCGCACGAGAATCTCGGAAACTACTTTACCGATCTGTAGTGATGATGGATGGTGTTATATATAGAATATAGAAAAGCATCCCTCTGTTGTCATTGGCAACATGCATAAGAAATGTGAATACTGCGGTGCAAAGAAGTACAAAGGAGAATCTGCTGGACTGCGCGGCTCTCATGGGAAAGTACGACTGCCAAATTTGGAAAAACCGCCACAACCATTGAAGACTCATGCTGGGAACAACACCAGAGTCAAAACACTTCCTGGAAAATATACGGGAGTACAATTCATGCTTCCAGATGACATCCTTTGGAGCTACCAGAGTAGTTCGTGAGAACGGATACATGCCTACATTCAAAGTCAAGTCTATCACAAAGCAGGGTCCCTCTTACCACTGGAAGATAAGCAGGCAAAGCTCCTCCAACTCTACTTCATGGGAGATCATGAAAAGCAGACTACTATCAGGTGTGGCAACATTCAAGGTGTTAGACATGACATTGTCCTATCTATCCAAGAAATGCTGCATGAGCGCAGCACGTATGTAAAGTCATTTAAAAATGCTCTGGAAAACATGCCTTCTGACGAGTACAAAGTCAGGATCAAAGCAGACACCTTAATGCACTAAAGTGAGACAATGTGAAGCCTCCCGGAGGGCGGCGTCCTACCGTGGCCTAGCGAACGATTCCGCTAGTGTATATATATATATATAATCAACACCTCAACCCGCCAGGATTCGAACCCACGGCCCACAAGCCTATGACTGTGACCGGGGAACGCTAACCGCTGGACCACCAGGATACAAAAGCAGTCCTAGACTTTGTTATATTTCACACAAAGCCTGTTCAACGAGCTTATGGCGCCGTGAACCTCTAATGGGGACCACCCGTACCACTTAGGTGGTCAGAGTAACGTTTTACCAAATCCGGCTTCGAAACACGAGGATCCATATATATTTCATTAGCCCAATAAAGCACGCGGACTTCTACATACAATCAACACCTCAACCCGCCAGGATTCGAACCCACGGCGCCATAAGCTCGTTGAACAGGCTTTGTGTGAAATATAACAAAGTCTAGGACTGCTTTTGTATCCTGGTGGTCCAGCGGTTAGCGTTCCCCGGTCACAGTCATAGGCTTGTGGGCCGTGGGTTCGAATCCTGGCGGGTTGAGGTGTTGATTGTATGTAGAAGTCCGCGTGCTTTATTGGGCTAATGAAATATATATATATATATATATTTATATAACCTTTCTTATAACCCCGGACGTCAAACGACACACAATATGTTGTTTTCAAGACTTGATAATGGTGGAGATTATTGCAGGTGTACCTAGTGATAGCCGGGGAAGCAATACGATTTTTGTAAGTTTATGAGAGAACTGATATTCTGTCTGTCTGTTTGTCTGTTTGTCTGTCTGTCTGCCTCTCTTTCTCTCTCTCTCTATGTTCTGTTTTCCATACTCATTCTGCATGGTAGGTCAGAATGCAGTCTGAATTATAATAATCAGAGACAAAAGAAGTCATTATCAAATTAGCGGGATGAATGCGGCCGAGCCTGACACCACAACTTTTCTGTTAAGGTTCTGAACTCCGAGGTGGAAAAAGTTCGACGCTTACAACGTTTGTTCCCTAAAAATCAGTTTAATTAAAGTTTAATTCCCCTGATAATTGCATCGAAATATTTTGGCCTTCCACTACTCGCACAGCTCACAGGACCAATTTTTTATATCGTTTTAAAACCCCTTGCATTTTTTAACGCTTTTGTTTATGAAAAAAAAAATCGTATATTGTTTCTGTTAATTTCAATCATATATGTCTTTGATGTCATCAGTAGAAATATTAGCTGTGAAATTTACAAAAAAAATGTACAGGTTCGTTTTTGTTTGATAATACGTGAACATTTAATACTGAGCTGACGAGTATCTTTTTACGTAGGTTATATTTTTGTCCGTATTTAATACCTATATTTCTTATTTGTCATCTCTCACACATACAGTAATTATCATCCTTTTATTTCATGTCCTGTCTCTTGCTCTCGGGCTCTCACTCATTCACTCTAAATAATTTCATTCTCAAACACTTACAAACTCACTTTAAAATACTCACTCATGCATATTCACCCAAAAAAACCTTGACTCTTATACCAACACACTCGTCTGTCACACACCACCAGTTCTCATTACATTCTCCTTCTTGCACTCTCTCACACTCGTCACCCCAACAGTCTCACAGTATCACTCACGCTCACACACTACTTGTGCACTAATGTCCTCTCACTGAGACTCTCCTACGCTTCGCTCTCCCTCTCTACAATATATCTTGATCTGAAACTCTCTCTCTCTCTCTCTCTCTCTCTCTCTCTCTCTGCCTTCCTTTCATATGTATTCCTTCTTTGCTCATTCTCTTACACTCTCAATAAACCACAGTCATTCACACCCACACACTCCCCAGACCCTGACACACTCACACTCTCATTTCCTCAATTTCACATCCACATTGTCCCACTTACACACTCTTACACAAACCCTCACAGCCACTCTCACACCCAAGCTCACAGCCACACTCACAGCTACTCTCACGCCCACGCTCACACTCACAACCAGCTCACAGCCACACTCACACCCACACTCACAGCTACTCTCACGCCCACGCTCACAGCCACTCTCACCCACGCTCACAGCTACTCTCACACCTACGCTCACACCCACGCTCACAGCCACACTCAGCCACTCTCACAACCACTCTCACACCCACTCTCACACGCACTCTCACACCCACTCTCACACCCACGCTCACACCCATACCCACACTCATACCCAAGCTCACAGCCACTCTCACACTCACAGACACTCTCACACCCACGCTCACACTTACACTCACAGCCACACTCATAGCCACACTCACAGCCACTCTCACAGCCACACCCACACCCACGCTCACAACCACGCTCACACTCACAGCCACTCTCACAGCCACTCTCACACCCACAGCCACTCTCACACTCACACCCACGCTCAGTCACTCTCACACTCACAACCACGCTCACACTCACAGCCACTCTCACAGCCACTCTCACACACCCACACTCACACTCACAGCCACTCTCACACCCACACTCACAACCACGCTCACACTCACAGCCACTCTCACACCCACACTCACAGCCTCTCTCACATCCACAGCCACTCTCACACCCACACTCACACCCACGCTCACACTCATGCTCACACCCACACCCAAACTCATACCCACGCTCACAGCCCCTCTCACAGCCCCTCTCACACCCACACTCACACCCACCCCCAAACTCACACCCACTCTCACATCCACACTCACACCCACGCTCACAGACACGCTCACACCCACGCTCACACCCACGCTCACGCTCACAGCCACTATCACACCCACACTCACACCCACGCTCACACCCACTCTCACACCCACACTCACACCCACGCTCACAGCCTCTCTCACACCCACAGCCTCTCTCACACCCACAGCGACGCTCACACCCACACTCACAGCCACACCCACAGCCACACTCACACCCACACCCACACTCACACCCACAGCGACGCTCACACTCACACTCACACTCATACCCAAACTCACACTCATACTCACACTCACACCCACACTCGCACTCATACTCACACCCACACCCAAGCTCACACTCACACTCACACCCACACTCATACCCAAACTCACACTCACACTCACACCCACACTCATACCCAAACTAACACTCATACTCATACTCACACCCACACACATACACCCACACTCATACTCACACCCACACTCATACTCACACTCACACTCATCCTCACACCCACACTCACACCCAAGCTCACACCCACACTCATACTCACACTCATCCTCACACCCACACTCACACCCAAGCTCACACTCACACTCACACCCACACTCATACCCAAACTCACACTCACACTCACACCCAAACTCACACTCATACTCACACTCACACTCATCCCCACACCCACACTCACACCCAAGCTCACACCCACACTCATACTCACACCCACACTCATCCTCACACCCACACCCAAGCTCACACTCACACTCACACCCACACTCATACCCAAACTCACACTCACACCCAAACTCACACTCATACTCACACCCACACTCATACTCACACCCACACTCATACTCACACCCACACCCACAATCATACTCACACTCAAACTCATCCTCACACCCACACTCACACCCAAGCTCACACCCTCGCTCACACCCAAGCTCACACCCAAGCTCACACCCAAGCTCACACCCACGCTCACACACCCACGCTCACACTCACACCAACACTCACACCCACGCTCACACTCACACCCACACTCACACTCACACCCACGCTCACACTCATACGCACAGCCACTCTCACAATCACACTCACACTCATGCTCACACTCACACCCACACCCAAGCTCACACCAACACTCACACCCACGCTCACACTCACACCCACGCTCACACCCACACTCACACCCAAGCTCACACCAACACTCACACCCACGCTAACACTCATACTCACACCCACACTCATACTCATACTCACACTCATACTCACACCCAACCTCACACCAACACCCACACCCACACTCATACTCATACTCACACCCAAGCTCACACCAACACTCACACCCACACTCATACTCATACTCACACTCATACTCACACCCAAGCTCACACCAACACTCACGCCCACACGCATACTCATACTCACACCCAAGCTCACACTCAAGCTCACACCAACACTCACACCCACGCTCACACTCAAGCTCACACTGCCTCTCTCAACCACACTGCCTCCCTCCAAAACACTGCCTCCCTCCACCACACTGCCATCCTCCACCACACTGCCTCCCTCCACCACACTGCCCCCCTCCACCACACTGCCTACCTCCACCACACTGCCTCCGTCCAAAACACTGCCTCCCTCCAAAACACTGCCTCCCTCCACCACACTGCCTCCCTCCACCACACTGCCTCCCTCCACCACACTGCCCCCTCCACCACACCTCCTCCCTCCACCACACTGCCCCCCTCCACCACACTGCCTCCCTCCACCACACTGCCTCCCTCCACCACACTGCCTCCCTCCACCACACTGCCTCCCTCCACCACACTGCCTCCCGCCACCACACTGCCTCCCTCCACCACACTGCCTCCCTCCACCACACCGCCTCCCTCCACCACACCTCCTCCCTCCACCACACCTCCTCCCTCCACCACACCTCCTCCCTCCACCACACCTCTTCCTTCCACCACACTGCCTCCCTCCACCACACTGCCCCCCTCCACCACACTGCCCCCCTCCACCACACTCCTCCCTCCACCACACTGCCTCCCTCCACCACACTGCCTCCCTCCACCACACTGCCCCCCTCCACCACACTGCCCCCCTCCACCACACTACCCCCTCCACCACACTGCCTCCCTCCACCACACTGCTCCCCTCCACCACACCTCTTCCCTCCACCACACCTCCTCCCTCCACCACATCTCCTCCCTCCACCACACTGCCCCCACCACCACACTGCCCCCTCCACCACACTGCCTCCCTCCACCACACTGCCCCCCTCCACCACACTGCCCCCCTCCACCACACCTCTTCCCTCAACCACACTGCCTCCCTCCACCACACTGTCCCCCTCCACCACACCTCCTCCCTCCACCACACCTCCTCCCTCCGCCACACTGCCCCCCTCCACCACACTGCCTCCCTCCAAAACACTGCCTCCCTCCACCACACTGCCTCCCTCCACCACACTGCCCCCTCCACCACACTGCCTCCCTCCACCACACTGCCTCCCTCCACCACACCTCCCTCCACCACACTGCCTCCCTCCACCACACTGCCTCCCTCCACCACACTGCCTCCCTCCACCACACTGCCTCCCTCCACCACACTGCCTCCCTCCACCACACTGCCTCCCTCCACCACACTGCCTCCCTCCACCACACTGCCCCCTCCACCACACTGCCCCCCTCCACCACACTGCCTCCCTCCACCACACTGCCTCCCTCCACCACACTGCCCCTCCCCACACTCCCCTCCACCACACTGCCTCCCTCCACCACACTGCCCCCCTCCACCACACTGCCCCCTCCACCACACTGCCCCCCTCCACCACACTGCCTCCCTCCACCACACTGCCTCCCTCCACCACACTGCCCCCACCACCACACTGCCCCCTCCACCACACTGCCCCTCCCTCCCACCACACTGCCCCCCTCCACCACACTGCCTCCCTCCACCACACTGCCTCCCTCCACCACACTGCCCCCTCCACCACACTGCCTCCCTCCACCACACTGCCTCCCTCCACCACACTGCCTCCCTCCACCACACTGCCCCCCTCCACCACACTGCCTCCCTCCACCACACTGCCTCCCTCCACCACACTGCCCCCTCCACCACACTGCCCCCCTCCACCACACTGCCCCCCTCCACCACACTGCCTCCCTCCACCACACTGCCCCCCTCCACCACACTGCCTCCCTCCACCACACTGCCTCCCTCCACCACACTGCCTCCCTCCACCACACTGCCTCCCTCCACCACACTGCCCCCCTCCACCACACTGCCTCCCTCCACCACACTGCCTCCCTCCACCACACTGCCTCCCTCCACCACACTGCCTCCCTCCACCACACTGCCTCCCTCCACCACACTGCCTCCCTCCACCACACTGCCTCCCTCCACCACACTGCCTCCCTCCACCACACTGCCTCCCTCCACCACACTGCCTCCCTCCACCACACTGCCCCCTCCACCACCTCCTCCTCCACCACACTGCCTCCCTCCACCACACTCCTCCCTCCACCACACTGCCTCCCTCCACCACACTGCCTCCCTCCACCACACTGCCCCTCCACCACACTGCCTCCCTCCACCACACTGCCTCCCTCCACCACACTGCCTCCCTCCACCACACTGCCTCCCTCCACCACACTGCCCCCTCCACCACACTGCCTCCCTCCACCACACTGCCTCCCTCCACCACACTGCCTCCCTCCACCACACCTCCTCCCTCCACCACACTGCCTCCCTCCACCACACTGCCCCCTCCACCACACTGCCTCCCTCCACCACACTGCCTCCCTCCACCACACTGCCTCCCTCCACCACACCTCCTCCCTCCACCACACTGCCTCCCTCCACCACACCTCCTCCCTCCACCACACTGCCTCCCTCCACCACACTGCCTCCCTCCACCACACTGCCTCCCTCCACCACACTGCCTCCCTCCACCACACTGCCTCCCTCCACCACACTGCCTCCCTCCACCACACTGCCCCCTCCACCACACTCCTCCCTCCACCACACTGCCTCCCTCCACCACACTGCCTCCCTCCACCACACTGCCTCCCTCCACCACACTGCCTCCCTCCACCACACTGCCTCCCTCCACCACACTGCCTCCCTCCACCACACTGCCCCCTCCACCACACTGCCTCCCTCCACCACACTGCCTCCCTCCACCACACTGCCCCCTCCACCACACCTCCTCCACCCCCCTCCACCACACCTCCTCCCTCCACCACACTGCCTCCCTCCACCACACCTCCTCCCTCCACCACACTGCCTCCCTCCACCACACCTCCTCCCTCCACCACACTGCCTCCCTCCACCACACTGCCTCCCTCCACCACACTGCCTCCCTCCACCACACCGCCTCCCTCCACCACACTGCCCCCTCCACCACACTGCCTCCCTCCACCACACTGCCTCCCTCCACCACACTGCCTCCCTCCACCACACTGCCTCCCTCCACCACACTGCCTCCCTCCACCACACTGCCTCCCTCCACCACACTGCCCCCCTCCACCACACTGCCTCCCTCCACCACACTGCCTCCCTCCACCACACTGCCTCCCTCCACCACACTGCCTCCCTCCACCACACAGCCTCCCTCCACCACACTGCCTCCCTCCACCACACTGCCCCCCTCCACCACACTGCCTCCCTCCACCACACTGCCTCCCTCCACCACACCTCCTCCCTCCACCACACTGCCCCCCTCCACCACACTGCCCCCCTCCACCACACCTCCTCCCTCCACCACACTGCCTCCCTCCACCACACTGCCCCCCTCCACCACACTGCCTCCCTCCACCACACTGCCTCCCTCCACCACACTGCCTCCCTCCACCACACTGCCCCCCTCCACCACACCTCCTCCTTCCACTACACCTCCTCCTTCCACCACACTGCCCCCCTCCACCACACTGCCTCCCTCCACCACACTGCCTCCCTCCACCACACTGCCTCCCTCCACCACACCGCCTCCCTCCGCCACACCTCCTCCCTCCACCACACTGCCCCCCTCCACCACACTGCCTCCCTCCACCACACTGCCTCCCTCCACCACACCTCCTCCCTCCACCACACTGCCCCCCTCCACCACACTGCCCCCCTCCACCACACCTCCTCCCTCCACCACACTGCCTCCCTCCACCACACTGCCCCCCTCCACCACACTGCCTCCCTCCACCACACTGCCTCCCTCCACCACTCTGCATCCCTCCACCACACCGCCTCCCTCCGCCACACCTCCTCCCTCCACCACACTGCCCCCCTCCACCACACTGCCTCCCTCCACCACACCTCCTCCCTCCACCACACTGCCTCCCTCCACCACACTGCCTCCCTCCACCACACTGCCTCCCTCCACCACACTGCCCCCTTCCACCACACTGCCTCCCTCCACCACACTGCCTCCCTCCACCACACCTCCTCTCTCCACCACACTGCCTCCCTCCACCACACTGCCTCCCTCCACCACACTGCCTCCCTCCACCACACTGCCTCCCTCCACCACACTACCTCCCTCCACCACACCTCCTCCCTCCACCACACTGCCCCCCTCCACCACACTGCCCCCCTCCATCACACCTCCTCCCTCCACCACACTGCCTCCCTCCACCACACTGCACCCCTCCACCACACTGCCCCCTTCCACCACACTGCCTCCCTCCACCACACTGCCTCCCTCCACCACACTGCCCCCCTCCACCACACCTCCTCCCTCCACCACACAGCCCCCCTCCACCACACTGCCTCCCTCCACCACACTGCCTCCCTCCACCACACCTCCTCCCTCCACCACACTGCCTCCCTCCACCACACCTCCTCCCTCCACCACACTGCCTCTCTCCACCACACCGCCTCCCTCCGCCACAACTCCTCCCTCCACCACACTGCCCCCCTCCACCACACTGCCTCCCTCCACCACACCTCCTCCCTCCACCACACTGCCTCCCTCCACCACACTGCCTCCCTCCACCACACTGCCTCCCTCCACCACACTGCCTCCTTCCACCCCACCTCCTCCCTCCACCACACTGCCCCCCTCCACCACACTGCCTCCCTCCACCACACTGCCTCCCTCCACCACACTGCCTCCCTCCACCACACTGCCTCCCTCCACCACACCTCCTCCCTCCACCACACTGCCCCCCTCCACCACACTGCCTCCCTCCACCACACTGCCTCCCTCCACCACACCTCCTCCCTCCACCACACTGCCCCCCTCCACCACACTGCCTCCCTCCACCACACTGCCTCCCTCCACCACACCTCCTCCCTTCATCACACTGCCCCCCTCCACCACACTGCCTCCCTCCAATACACTGCCTCCCTCCACCACACTGCCTCCCTCCACCACACTGCCCCCCTCCACCACACTGCCTCCCTCCACCACACTGCCTCCCTCCACCACACTGCCTCCCTCCACCACACTGCCTCCCTCCACCACACTGCCTCCCTCCACCACACTGCCTCCCTCCACCACACCTCCTCCCTCCACCACACTGCCTCCCTCCACCACACTGCCCCCCTCCACCACACTGCCCCCCTCCACCACACTGCCTCCTTCCACTACCGGTTGATGTTATGTTGATGATGATTATGATGACAATATGGCGTTGGTGGTGTAGTGGTGGTGGTGGTGGTGATTATGCTAGTGATTGCGAATTTTGTGATTTTTATGGTGAATGATGGTGATGGTAATGGTTGAATGATGGTGATAGTGATAGTGAATGATGGTGGTAGTGATGATGACGCACTTTTACAAGTACTGTATAAGATTTCCGACTGTATGACATATTACATTGGAATAGTTAATATCTCTCTCTCTCTGATAGACAACCATTTACATATATAGTATTCAACATATGAACAGTGGAGCGCGAGGTGCGTCACACTCAGTTAATGACCACATCTTCGTTACTGTGAGGTAAAGGCCAGGGTTGACCGCCATCACCAATGCCCTTATTTGTTAGGCGTCTATAAGACATCCCGCCAGCCAGGATAAAATAAAATTAAACATTTAACTACAGGACAATAATGGAATAGTTTTTATTTTAGATTTGTTTTCTTTCATTCAAATGTTTTTTTATTATTCGGTATACGAAATTTGTTGACATTTCTCATGCCCTCGTTACAGAGTTTTTAGTTTTCATTCAGTGAGCTTCATATGTTGTTACGATGTAATGTTTTCAGTTAAGTATTATCATGTGTGGTGTCACTTTATGTTGTGTTGGCTGGTTTTATCCACCTCCGTCACGTACTTGAAATTATTTCCAGCTTTACTACGCCCACCGCCCACTGCTCCTTCACCTGGCTGTTCCTCTCAGGACTCATTAACTTGACTATATATAACATCCAACTAAACACACTTACCAATAATCACTTTCCTCGCATTCTCACCTGAAGTAAACTGACATAATTATTAACTTTGCTCCTAAAAAACGCAATGCACTCTATAATATTAAATTCTTCGATATATTGTGTTTATAGACAGACAGACAGACAGACAGACAGACAGACAGTAAGCTGCGTGGGTTGGGACACTGTAGGGAACTTTTAAGTGAGTGAATTAAAGAAGATAAATGTGTGGGAGAGAGATGTGATCTGGAGGTACAGTACAGTGCTCTCCTCACCTTAGAGTAGAGAACCAAACCAAAGAAACCTGAACGAATTAATCTAACCTTAAATTTTCTCCTTGGCGTTTTTTGTATATTTTTATTACATCATGTTCTTGAAGTCAAACAATAAAAATAAAAGTTTGAATCACTAATTGTTATTATTAATTCATTTTAAAACGCGTTAACTTCATTCTTATGTTCTGGGTAATTAATTCTGTTTTTATACAGAACAGCTGGAGCCAAAGTGGAAGGCTAATGTAAAATAATGCAAGTGAAGGGGATTATGGATTAATGATGATATTTGGCAAAAGGTACATTAATATGTATCAGATATAATGATACAATTGTACCTCACGTTCTTCACCTTGCTGTTTAAGCAGTAACAGTCCTCTACTGAGCCTTCCCTCCAAATTTGTAAGGTGGTGAAACTTAGCTCTTGTTCAAAATGACAGAGCTAGTGTGTATTGCGGTAAACACTTTAAAGACAACTGGTGATAATAATTAAGATTAGTCTGTCTCCCTTCCTTCAAATAAGACTAAGGAAATGTGTGATGGTCCGTCATTATGTGTGACAAGAGAGAATGAATGAGTGATGGATACAGTTTCTCACTCACTGATAAGCGGAGAGGAGATTCACGGATGTGAAGTGAACATTAATTAACGAAGAGTTTTGTGTGTTGTGTGTATTGTGAGACGTTCTTTTTGTGTTCTAGTTTAAATTAATCGGTTGAGTGTGTTACTGCATCTTCAGTTACGTGAGAAATTCATCGTGCGAACCTCTAACAATCCGGGTGGGTGAAAGGTGTGGGCGAACAAAAATGGGTGACAAGCAGACTCAACCGATGAACCTCCCTCACGCATCCCGGCCAAAATACACTAGAATGCGGGTATGCTATATTGTCCTGATTCAGTATGACGTGAGTATCAATCAGTACCAGGTTATGTTGAAGTTAATTAACCTATATAAGCTAGATGTGATATAACTTTATTTTTATTACAAGTGAGACTTGTGTGTGTGTGTGTGTTAGGACGGGACAGAAGCCGACGACCAATCAGCCTCTGGGATGGATGAGTGACTGCCAGCATACACTGTAACCCTCACTCATCTCACCGTCACGTGCTCTATTGATAAAAAATATCCTTCCAATAGATTTAAATGAGTTTTCACCCTCCAACTCCACCAAAATCATACAATTGTGCCAATAACTGACAAAATATGACCTTAACGACTTTATCCGAGCCATTGGAAAGTGCTATAAGCGTGACGTATGAGTGTGGTGTTCAGCAGGGATAGAAACATTCAGCATATAATATAGTGAGAGGCGGTCACCCGGATATAGTCAGTTGGACCATAACGATGCTCTTCTACAATTGCTCAGAATAACCCTTTTATTTGTAGCCGCGGTCACGTATTACCAGGTGTTTAACGAGTGTGTAAACTGAGAGGTGTAAATATTTTTTTATGTGATACAGTCATCACTTGTTCCTCTGTTGGTGTGTGTGTGTGTAATAATAATAATAATATAATAATAAATAATAATAATATTAATGATAATGATAATAATAATAATAATAATAATAATAATAATAATAATAATTAACGGTTTATTTAAAGAATATGACAGCCAGAATGCTGAAAATATACAGTTACATAATTGGGGAATGGGTCACTTAATTGACAAATAATATACAGTACAAGTAACGTAAGTGATACAAATATGATATATAATAACTAGGTGGGGAGAAGGTTATACAACAGCGCATTTCAACATAGTGCAAAAAGTAAGATTGGCTGGGAGTGAACACTTTGGTTGATTACGAGTTGTTGATATTTTTTACAATGGTTGGGACTGGGGTGATCTTATAACGATCAGTTCGTGCTCGTATGGGCTGGATGTGGTTGTGGTGTCGAAAAGCAATTCGCGGACGAGGAATCTCGGGTGGAAACAGGAGACGGTGTCGAGGATGGTGCAGAAGCTTCTCCCCAAATTTACAGATGAGGTCGTGGTGATGATCAAAGAGAGGGTCAGTGTGTCGAGCGCTTCTTGATATGTGGTGTGTGTGTGTGTGTGTGTGTTTGTTTCCTAAGCTATCGGTGAAGAAAATTCTTTTATTTCATTTTCATGTTGTCAACGAGCCATCTTAATATTAGCTAATAAGGCTATAAAGGTAATAAACCTTCCATTAACCCTTTCGCCGCGCTTCACGGACTTGTCATTTTATTCTGGCTACCGCCAGACGATTTTATTCAGCTTAAGGTAACCTCCCGCTGTGAAAGGGTTAAGGGTCAATTAATCAAATGAAGCTCTATTTATTACAACTAATTTTATCAATATTTATCTTATAAACAGTATTTAGCCAAGGGGTTATTGATTTATTTTTGGTTTATGTTTTTATTGTTCAGCAATAAAACGTACATTTGGCAGCGGTAATGAACGCAACATGGATGTGTTTCACAAATAAATGATGTTTATTTTCGTGTGGGTTAATTTTTGTCCAATATTTGTATTTTGTTTTCAAATTCCCTTTACATACACATTGCGTTAGGCCACAAGCACCCCAGTTGAGGCCTCGTTCAACTACTATCACGGTGTACACATATCGTTTGGAGAAGCCCTGATTAAGTTGGCTTAAAGCTAACATTTTGTTTTAATATCCCCCGAAAATCCTTATATTTGGTATTTCCGTTTCAGACATTTTAATTTATTTGAAAAGCAGAGTTGATACTTTTAGGTAAAATAAAAATTCATATATTTCTATTGAATGCGTTGGACAGTATTCACTATGTTTCATGCCGCTGTGGACGTGTTAGGAGGTTTTGTTGATTTTTTTACATATTGCAATTAAAAAAAATCCACAGTGACAATGTTTTAATCGATAGTTTTATAACATATTAGTATCGTCCTAACTATATTTATTTGAGATGATGAAAGTAATGAGTTATGAAGAACTAACATAACGACTTCCTCTCGTGAGTAAGTCCAGGAGGTAGAGACTTGATCAATACGTACCAGTGAAACTTTAAAGTTACAATCATTAGTAAAGGAGGGTGGCCAGGAATAGTGCGGGTGATAATGAACAGAACGAGAGAAGTATTTAATAAAATCTCCCTCGTGTGGAAAAGTATCAGTCATTCAGTCGTTCGGTGAGGAAAGGTGGGTAATGGGTGTACGAAAAACCCACAGATATGAGAGTAACAACAAAAGGTTTTCAAGTGAGGTTCAGTCTATAACCGTAGTCCAGTTGGCAGCACCACCAAGTTATCGCTGGTCATGTTCATCTCCTCATCCAGTAAACACCTTCCCCTTTCCCCGATATAGTGAAGAACAATTGAAATCAGGTCATTTTGCTGAACATCTATCAAACTCACAGCTCTAGTGAACATATATCCCAAAACAAAGTCCTATAAGGTTTTATTCAATTGTAATACCAAAACACAAAACAAAAAATGAAGATCATTCCGCTACCTTTTTTTAAACTATATATGTAAAAATCCATCAATGATAATAATCAGTTATGTTATCAATATAAAAAATTATTTATAATGATTTGATGCACTACAATGCCCCAGACACACTAGTCTACCAACAGCGGTTAATTTCCGGAGTTATATATAAAACTGAATGTATCACTGTGTGTCAGGGTGTATCACGGGTGTGTCAAGGTGTATCACGGGTGTGTTAGCGTCAAATTACCGGCCGATTAGTCTGACGTCAGAAGTGGGGAAATTTCTTGAATCAATTATAGCAAATAACATCCGATGGCATTTATAGAAAAAATAATAATCTACGACTCTCAACATGGATTTACAAAGAGAAAATCTTGTCTAACAAATCTGCTGACGTTTTATAGGAAAGTCTGTGAGGTAGTAGATAATGACAAAAATTACGATGTTATTTACTTAGACTTTAGCAAAGCATTTGACAGAGTACCGCATTAGAGGCCTCTGAGAAAAGTTGAGGTTCATGGTATCGAGAGGAAAGTTGTAAACTGGATAAAATCATGGCTCACCGATAGAACGCAGAGGGTCAGTGTAGATGGTTTTAAGTCTGAGTGGGGCTGTGGAACTAGCGGGGTTCCCCAGAAGTCAGTACTGGGCCCACTCTTGTTCATAATCTACATAAACAATCTAGATACTGGGATCAGCAGTGACTTAAGCAAGTTTGCAAATGACGCCAAAATAGGGCGGCAGATTAATTCAGGGCAAGATGCAAATGCACTACAGGAGCATTTAAATAAACTGCAGGAGTGGTCAGAGAAATGGCAAATGATATTCAACACCAAGAAGTGCAGCGTACTTAATACTGGAAGACAAATATTGTCAATGTATACAGCCTTAACAACATCAACCTAGAGATGTCGACTTATGAAAGAGACTTGGGGGTACTTGGGCCTAGAAAACAGTGCGTTAATGTTCGAAATAAGGCAAACAGAGTATCAGGTTTTATCTAGAAGTGTAAGTAATAAGAGTGCAGAGGTCATATTGCAATTATATCTTGCGCTAGTCAGGCCGCACCTCGATTATGCTGTTCAGTTCTGGTGCCCTTATTATAGAATGGATATCAATTCACTGGAGTCGGTGCAGCGAAGAATGACGAAAATGATTCCGGACTTAAAGAGCTTCCATATCAAGATAGATTAAAGATACTTAACTTGCATTCCCTAGAAAGACGAAGAGTCCAGGGAGATATGATGGACGTATTTAAGTGGGTGAAAGGAATCAATAAAGGAGATATAGATAACGTTCTTATAATATCCGAGCAGGATAGGACTCGGAGCAACGGATTTAGGCTGGATAAGTTTAGGTTTAGGAGGGAGATAGGAAGAAACTGGTTCACAAATAGGGTGGTGGACGAGTGGAACAAGCTTAACAACATTTTAGTAAGTGCTGGAACTCTGGAAAGTTTCAAAAGGAAGCTAGATAGATTCATGGATGATAGAGAGTGGTAGTAACTCTCGACAGGAGCTGCCATGCACTGGCCAACCGGCCTATTGGAGACTCCTTATTTTCTTATGTTCTTATTGTTCCTTTTTTCCTGCGTAATTTAATCAAGATTCATGTTATTCACGTTTCCATTGTGGATCTACATGGAACTTCGTGTTTTCTTCTTTCCTTGTGGTTATCAGCATATACCTAGATCACGCGCACCTACAGTGATTTACTTGCATATATATATATATATATATATATATATATATATATATATATATATATATATATTTCATTTTTAGTCCATATAACACGAGGACTTTGAACATATAATCAACGACCTCACCAGCCAGGACTCGAACCCTCGACCTAATGCATGGGACCAGGAAACGTTACCATCCATACCACAAGAGCACTAAAAGCAGTTCTAGACTATGTGATATTTCACACAAAGCCTGTTCATCGAGCTGATGGCGCCGTGAACCTCTCATTGGGAACTTCCTGTGCTGCTTATGTGGATGTCAGTAGCATTTTACCGAATCCAGCTGGTATGAAACACGAGGTACCATGTATACTTCATTTTTAGTCCATATAACACGCGGACTTTGAACATATAATCAACGACCTCACCAGCCAGGACTCGAACCCTCGACCTAATGCATGGGACCACTCGAGGGTTCGATTCCTGGCTGGTGAGGTCGTTGATTATATATATACATATATATATATATATATATATATATATATATATATATATATATATATATATATATATATAAGTAAGTGGTCCCTCGGTTAACGAGCGCAATCAGTTCCAGCAGGTTGCTCGTTAACTGAAAAACTCGTTAACCGAAAACCATGGTTAGAATGGGTTTTTGGGAAATGGTTCCAGCTCCCCGAAAATTGCCTAAATTCAACAAAAAAGGTAAAAATGTACACTTACTTTGAGGTGTGTATGTAGAAGGCTCCTGGATGATGATGATGATGTGAATTTGAAGTGGGAGGTGCAGGAGGAGAAGGGAGAAGAGAAGGAACTGGAGGTGGAGGAGAAGCATTTTACTGCTTCTTGGAAGGTGAGTCACCTTCCAAGAAAATGTCAGGAACCTCTGGACTGACAGATTCTCGATCAGGAACATCCTCCCTCCTTCTTGAAGTGGAAGGCTGAGGGCTAGCATATTGTTCTCTCTGTTTTTTACTGAAAAAAAGTGTCAATTGTGGTATGTTTAAAGAAGTGAGACCATTGTGTCCTCAACATGACACAAAGTTAGTTCAGATTGTTCCACATCTGGGTGCCTTGAAGCCAGTTTCCTGAACTTCTCCCAGCAGTAAATGACATCTTTTAACTCTGAACTTGACATATGGTCATCACTTTCCTTTTCCTCCTTACCATTGTCAGCCTCTAACATCTCATCCAGTTGCTTCAAGTCATCAGGAGTAAGTTCCTCTTCATGAGACATCACAAGTTCTTCCACATCCTCCTCCTCCACTTCTAGGCCCAATGACTGACCAATGGACACAATCTCCTGGTCCAACTCTGTTTCTTCCTCAAATCCCTCAAAATCATGGACTACTGATGGCCACAGTGCTTTCCATGAAGAATTGAGGGATCTAGTGGAGACTTCTTGCCATGATGACACAATCAATTTTACAGCCTCCAGGATGTTGAATTGTGTCTTCCAGAACTGTTTCAGTGTTAGTTCAGGATCAGTGGAAGTTGCCTGATGACACCTCCTAAACAATTTCTTCGTGTACAACATCTTGAAGTTGCTGATCACATTCTGGTCCATTGACTGTATGATTGATGTAGTGTTGGGAGGCAAAAACAACACTTTCACAAAGTCAAATTGATACTCTAAAGTTCAGGGTCAAGTTCAGGGTCATGCCCAGGGGCATTATCCATGAGGAGAAGAGCCTTTAAAGGGAGTTTATTGGTGGTTAGGTAGCTCTTGACAGAAGGGCAAAACACCTCAACAGCCCATTCATTAAAGAGCTGTCTTGTCACCCATGCCTTACGGTTGGACTTCCAATAAACTCCAAGCTTTCCTCTTACCACTTTTTGTTGTTTGAACACCCTGGGGTTCTCAGAGTGGTAAACAAGCATAGGCTTCAGTCGGAAATCCCCTGAAGCATTGGCACCAAGCAATAGAGCGAAACGGTCTTTCATGGGTTTATGCCCAGGTAAAGAGGCTTCATCTCTGGTGATGAATGTTCTTTTGGGCATCTTTTTCAAAACAGCCCAGTTTCGTTCACATTGAACACTTGCTGTGGAAGATAATTTTCTGTATCCACCAGTTCTTTAAATTCCACAAAAAATTTTGCTGCCTCTTCCTTATCAGCACTGGCAGCCTCACCATGCCTAACAACACTAAATATATCACTTCTTTTCTTAAATTTTTCGAACCAGCCTTTGCTGGCCCTAAAATCTTAAAATTCTGTGCCTGAAGAACCAGGTTGATCTGTCTTTAAATGTTCGTAAATCTCCCTGGCTCTTTCACAAATAAATTCAGTAGAAACTGAATCACCTTTCATCTGTTTTTCCCTAATCCAGATGAGAAGTAGCCTCTCAGTTTCTGCAATTAGGGATCTGCCATTAAACACTCTGGCAGATTTGTCTCTCACTTTCACTTCTTTAAATTTGTCTTTCTGTGCAAGAATTGTCGACACAGTTGATGTCGACATGCCATATTCTTTGCATAGCGCATTTGTTCTAATGCCTTCCTCATTTCTTTATTTTATAATTTCCTGCTTGGTTTGGATTGAAATCGCTTTTCTTGATCTCTTAGGCCCCATGCTGGATTAAAAAAATCTCAACACGTGATATTTTAAGTTTAAACTTGGTGTAATTCAAGATTATTTTCTTTAAAATAACACTGCACTGCGCTATATATTGTCAATATGTAAAATAAATTTCAGAATAACCAATAATTTGCTTGGAAACACAGAAAAAAAGCGTTTAGTTGAAGAGGGTCTTAAGCAAGCTGTTACCTCCACTGAAAAGACAGAGAGACTAACACCTGTACGGTGTGTTGGCAGGCTGGATAGCGTGCGTGAAACTAGTGACCTTACCTTCAATTATGTTCAATAATTGTTAAAATGACTAAAAAAATTAATATTAAACTTTAAAATTATTGAATAGTATAAACTTCTTGATATTCACTAATATAGTAAGGAATTTAAGCCCGAGAACCGATTACTGTATTGGCGGACTAATACTACAGCTGGTTAACCAGTATTATTATTAATTAGCTTACTGCATCATGTAACAATGGTACAGTGAACGTTGAACTAATAAAATGATTTCTTGTATTCACCACCTGACTAATATTTCATTCCTTTATTGCTCATGACAGTCCTCCTTCCCTCCCCCCATAAAGCTCTACTGTAATTCTGAGGAACAGTCTTTCAGCAGAGGTCTGGTATACTCATGGTTTGTGTGCTTCCCAATGCTTCATGTGTGGTGATTCGGTAGCGTTGGGTGGTGGTATGATAGGAGTCTGTGGAAGTTCCCGTAAGGCAGGTAGTCCCTGCATGGTGGGAGGTAGGTTGTGGCTATTATGATTGGCCCTGTGGTCAAGTTGATTTGATCAGCGAGAGTTTCAGAGGTGAAGTCGTCTATGATTCTGTGGTGGACATCTCTTTTTACGGCGATGGCCACCCCGTCATTTGGTTCCTCTGACAGATTGAATTTATGGATCCTGTAACCAAATATTTTCAGTTTCTCAGCCGCCTTTTAGCCCTGTGAGTTTATGAGTATAATATCTGCGTCAATCTGGTTATATGGGCTGGACAGACTGAATTTATTAGTTCTCCAGTGGAGGACATTATGTTGCATTATTTTCACTGCTTTACGTAGCGAGTCCATTGTTTCTTGATCTTGGTTTTTGGGGGATCCTTCGGTTTCGTGGTTTGTTCTCTGTGCGTCCATTCTTCAATTTTTTTAGCATCCGAACGGATGCCTTTTTGATGCAGTTGGTTAAATCGACCTGTTTTTCTTTAATGACCTCGTGGATGTCCGCCTCGGAGGTAGAGTGGCAGTACTTCCGTTTCATCTTGTAATCAATTACTCCTTTAGCGACTTCATCACGTGTACAGTCCTCGTTGATGTCGTCTGGTATGTAGATGCATAGTTTCAGGTCTTTACGTGATAGATCGTTTGGAGTCTGAGAGACAGGTATCATCTCTGGTGTGGGTACTTGTGCATCCACACCAGAGACCACTTATGTTCCCCGCTGTGATTGTTGGAGTCTGATAGACATGTATAATCTCTGGTGCGGGCACTTGTGCACCCACACCAAAAACTATCGGCAGCACAGCCTTGTATGGTGATACTGATATTTTTGTGGCTTTTGTTGTGCTTCCTTGATTTGTTTCTTTCTTTTGGGACAGTTCATGGACATAGTGCTGTGAGGCCCATCACATTTGGTCCAGGTATGTTCCCTAGTGGTACATTTGGAACAGATCTTGTAATCCCTGGGTTTGGGGCAGTTCACACTATCATGATCCCAATGACGTAGCATCTGAGGCAGGTACAGTCAGCCAAAGATGCACCGACCCCACCCTGGGTCTCGTGCTCGCAATTTTACCTGGCAATACTTGGTAAAGTAAGGCTGTATGTAAAGGTGATTGTGATTGGTGGATCTGTTTTCGGCTGTATCACTGTCAGGATAAATATTAAACAAACAGTGATACAGCCGAAAACAGATCCACCAACCACAATCACCTTTACATACAGCCTTACTTTACCAAGTATTTCCAGGTAAAATTGCGAGCACGAGACCCAGGGTGGGGTCGGTGCATCTTTGGCTGACTGTACGTGTGTGGTGGTACTGTTCCTGTTGTATTTGGTGGTACGGTATGCTATAGGTGGTAAATTTTTTGACATAATCCACCATGTTCTTCTCCCAAGCGTTTTCTTTTTCAATCTCAGCTTTTATTTCCACTTCAGACTCTTCGTGCACGGATTCATCCGTTTGGAAGAGGGAGTTGGGGACCGGTCATGGTGTTGGGGGGAGGGGGGGCTAGAAGGGTAGGGAGAGTTAAGCACTTACCTCTGCAATTACAAGCAGGAAACACTAAACACGTTGCATAAGTGCCATAATTGTGTCAGGCACTGACACCCGCTCTTCCCCCTTCCCCCGACGCCACCTCACCTCACCGTCCAGTAGGTAACAGAGAGATAGTAATCTATATTGAAATTATAAGAAAAAAAATGCGGGTGGAATTTCTGTCCACTCGTTTTTTATTTTCACGGAATTGTTAATTAAAATAATTGTTTGGCAACTTCTTGGATATGTTTTTACTGTTAATTACACTATTACTATGACAGTGCTTATGTAATTAAATTATAATGCATCCTTTTATTCATTGGGTCACGAATGTAACCACATCGTAAATGGGCGCCCTAAGTAGAGGCCTCAACCCACCCCTTTTTCACCCCTGGAGTAAATGACAGTTGCTTAAATCTCTGCAGGATGAAGGTAAGACTTAGAGGAATATTCCTTGACCCATGCATATGTGTGCGATTTGGGTGGATTGGGGTGGGTGATTTGTTGTGTTATCACAGTGGCCAATGATCTCATAAATTCTTGACAGTAAATATACATAGAATGGTTCAGTCATATAGCACAAGTTGGGAATGCCACCATGATGTGCGGTAACACATTCTACTCATACTTTGTGTTTTGTCCTACATATTATATCCTTGCTTAATATATGTTGCATTGTAACAGTAGAGGAATGTTTTAACCCCCCCCCCCCCCCCCCAACACCCTGACCCTCCTCAACCCTTGCTTTGGATTCAAGAGTCGATACTCTCGGGGTTCAAATCACACAGAGAGGGTGCACTGGAAACTGCCTGGCACAGGCCTTTTGGCCGGGACTGTACATCTTATCCGACTATGAATCTCTTCACCGATGTTCACAATGGTGGACAGGTGGGAGCCAGTATACTGAAAAAGGGTAACATTAGAGAGGGTAGTACCGTTAACCTGGATGACTGGTGGAGGTGTGGGTGAATCAGGAGCAGGCTGGAAGATAATCTAATTATTACACACATATTCGCTTTGCCTCAAGATCAAAGTGTGCATACATATTTGCGTAGTTGTTCGGGGTCTCCTGTAGGTCGCATTCAGTGTGAGCAACTAGGATGAGGTAATCTCCATACTGAAATTCAGTGATGGAAGCGGCCGACACTTTTGTTCCTGCCTGGTGTCATCTTATGTTGAAAAGTCCCTTCATCCGCTACTGGATGTCCACCCCGCCGGCTAAACTGGCATTGGCACAAGCAAGGAAAGCAGCCAAAAAATGGAAAAGAAAGTTGGAGGGGAAAGAACTGAGACTGGGTACCAGTGTGCACTACACTTTCATTCATGCCATAGTGGAGTGACTCCACAATGGTGAAGAATTATGGTGGGCAACAAAATCTACTGAGGGTCCGTCAGAGGGCTTCCCTGTTACCCTTGCCAATGGCCCTGGTAAAGTCGATGAAAGCCATGTACAAGTGACGGCGTTGTTCTCTGCAAGTTTCCAGTATCTAGCGGCAGTTAAGATCATCTCAGTGATGCCACGTGATGGTCCAAAGCCACATGGAGATTCTGGGAGGAAGTTTTCTGCTTCACGAAGAAATTTATTTAGGAGGACTCGAGTGATACGTTTGTCAGCTATGGGCAGCAGTGAAATCCCACTGTAGCTGCCACAGTCTGACTGGTCTCCTTTGTTCTTTTTGTTCTTCAAGTATTGGCGATGGTGGCGTTTTTAAAATATCTTGCGGGATTTCCTCCTTCTCCCATATATTCTCCAGGATAGAGTGGAGACTGTTGGTAAGCAAAGGTCCTCCCGCTTTATGCACATGCTGGGATTTCACCAGGCCCTATGACTTTGTTAATTTTCATACGCTTGATGGGAGAAGCCACCTAATCACGGGATGTAGGATAAGCGAGGTGGATCAGCTGTGGGTGCTTATGGACCTACTGGGTAGTCAGGACATCCATATCGGTGATTCGGTAAAGCAAGAAATGGTAGTGCTCTTTCCAGTGCTGACAGATCCCTTCTTCGTCTTCAATTAGGGAGTTACCGTCGGATAAATAGAGGTGAAACGCGCCATGAGTAGTTGGGCCATACACTGCTTTAGTCGATCTGAAAAATTCACCCATTTTATGTAGAAGCCTAAATTTTTGCAAATCATACGCTTTATTTTTCGACATTTCGTCCTTTAGTTTGCGAAGTTTGCACTCGGGCATCGCTTCTTCTGGCGGAGGGTATCAGCTTTGGTCTGAGACTGAAAGTTGTTTTGCCAGTTTGCGAAGGTAACATGTTTACCATTGACGAGTACATCGATTTCCTGGATATTTTCATCAAACTAATCCTGGTGTTTTCTTTCGATCTGGCTGAGGGTCACGTTGCAGATTTTTGTGATGACAAAGTCGAGGATACCCTAATCGGCATCCGGATTTAGGTTGATGTTGTTGGGCTGTTATTCAGCCAATCGTAGAAATGCTCCCTGAAAGCATGTTCTGCAGCTTAATCATCCATTCGTGAAGGGCGAGTTTGGCTCTGATGAACCGATGATTTATGTCACAATGGTTTGAGCAACGTATGGGTAGGGCGATGAGGACATCTCGGTGATCTCATTCTCTGACAATGATGTAGTGAATGAGATGCCAATGTCTGGATCGTGGGTGCTGCCAAGAAACCTTGATTTTATCAGACTTCGTAACAAAAGTGTTAGTAATAGTAAGGTTGTGTTCAGCTCACTTGCACAGGAGGAGTAGGCAATTGGGATTACAATTACCCACTCTGTTTCTCACTATAGTACCCTGCCATAAGTCAGCGTCTCTGCTAACTCTGGCATTGAATTTATCTATGGGGATAGAGGTTAGCACTATGTCAAGGTCAGCGTAAAAGGCCTCCTAGATGCCATCTTTTGCATCCAGTGTTGAGGCGTATGATTAGCAAAATGCTGGACACTGCTACAGAGATGGAGATAGATCCCAAGTTTGCCAAGTTCTGTGAGGGGCCTCCTCTGATCCAGCTGAGTGAAGAGGTTGTGAAGGACCTCTCTACAGACCAGTCCTATGGCTACAGGATTACCCAGGCCATCAGGACTGGAGAGCTGCCCCACAACTTGACCCTGATGGAAATTGAACCAGTCTGTCATAGCAGGTGGCTGACAACTGCACTGAAGATGTGCAGACTGTGGGTGTCTCATCATGGACTGAAGAGGAGGCACAAGATGAATCTCAAGCTAATGGTGGAGTTCATAGTGAGGGTGTACTTGCTTAACTGGTACGACATCAAAGGGGCCCATGCACATTTTGTACCAGCTGGAGCTGATGAGAAGTAAGAAGAAGAAGGTGCTGGACACAGTGATGCCCAATATGTGGAGGTCAGCCTGGTATTCACACTCAGAGACAGTGTTGCAGGCTATGCTGTGCAGTGTGGTGGAGGATGAGGTGAGAGGTAGTGGAAAGGATACTGGAGTTGACGGGGGAGGGACATGAGGAGACACAGATTGGTGACAACTCTGTCAGGCCCAGGAGAACACCTGGCATAAACCCAGATGCCACCAAGCTGTCAGAGCTGATAGACTGGACCACTGGGGTCACTGAACCTCCCCTCACCACAGCTCAAGTCAAGCAGTTTGTGCACAGGCCTCTGGAGGTGCCAGACTGGCCTTCACAGTGTGGAGAGGTGTGTCAAACTGGTCACAGAGGCAGCTGCCCGTGTCTACAGTCACGAGAAAAGGGATGGGATGATCAAGTCCCAGTTGGTGAGCAGGCTTATGACGTCTAGGAACAGGAGCAAGCAGAACCTGGCCCCTCTCACCAAGTTCAAGGGGTGAATAGTATAGTATGTGAGCATATGTATGTGTGTGTGTACGTGTCTGTACGTAATGTTTGCATTGTGTGGCCGGTTTTGTATATCACGTTTGCAACAGTAGAGTCAGTCGTTGTAATACATACTGTAGGTTCTGTGTGTGGCTTGTGTTCTTGCTCACGATCATTACTACAAGGAAGAAAGTAAAAACCTCGATACCTATTGTCAAACAATACTAAATAAAACTGCAAATACGATTTTCCATTGTCTCATTTCAGTACAATGGTGATAGACAGCAACAGGAAAATTGAGCATTTTGGGCCTAAAACCAAAATTTTAATATGGAAATTGATGTTGGTAAGACACTTCCAATATCAAAATCAAGATTATTCCTGAAATTTACACATAAAAATGCATCATTTGATGATCCGCGTCAGAAAAATTTCTGAAGATGCACTTCAACCCCTGAAATGGGTACGGTGCTGCGTTTATGTTATACACCCTCCCACATTTCCACCTGCTACAGTCAACTTTGTCAATCCCAGTCTCCGAGAGTTGTGGACCACCTGAGTATGAACCTGCATCCAAAGCATTCACTCGTGACTTCGAGTGGGGAATCGGGGTCCGGTTTGAGAGGAGGGTGATGGGTTAGTGGCGGGGGGAGGGACACCCATACCGGATGTTGTGAACACTGGGAAAGTTTTTATGGCCAGTCAATACTATGGAGGGTAAACTTAACGAATTGTAAAACTAAAAAAAATAGATTGGTGTTAGACCACTGTATTTCGGTAAAGGATAGAATGCAATTGAAAGCAACATCTACGTGTGGCAGTGGGTAACCATAACAGGTAGAGCAGCGTGGTTAGATCTAAGTGGAATCCTTCCCTGCTTAGTATAGTCACTGAAGACGTTGCTCTCGAAGCTTCCTCTAAATGACCATACAAACAAGTTTCATGGAAGTTATTCTAATATGAGTCGGTGCTTACTAGCTTCCTCACCAAATCTCAGCAAATACAGTGCTATCATTTGAAAGTCATTTACCAAGAAAAATAATTGTACTAGCCAATCCATAGGGTAATTAATGCATACCTTCCTTCCTAACTATACAAGCCACTGCTTGCATAGGCTGCCATCAGCAAGTTTGAATGAATTAGAAATATTGAAAAGTTTTGCATATATGGCAACCTATATTCTCAGTGTTTATTTACATCATTCAGTAACCTTTAAGGATGATGAAGAATAAGTCTAGCCATGGCCGGCTACTGGCCATGTCTATCAGTCAATTGCTTCTTAAATATATGACAACCATATTACACCTCGTAGCATAATCTTTGTGTAATTTGACTATTCTATGAATTAAGCATGTCTCTTAATTTCTTTGTTATAATTGGATATACAGCCAATGTCATGGATATTCATTAAATAAATATCAGTAGTTCACTGCAATTAGGCTCTGCCACGCTCAATTACTCGAAATACAGGTTAATGCCTATCGACTTCACAAAGGTCATTAAAGCTAAGATTTAGACACAGGACGGGGAAAGTCAGTACCCTGCACTTCGTCCCTTGTCTGCCACACACCAAGTGGGAGATGTAGCGTTCTGCATTTTCATAGCAGTGCTACATAGCCTCTGATGCCTAGCGTGGTGGACTAATTTCATTTTCCGCATGTAATTAGGGCAGGCGAAGGCGACACAGATATCGTAACAAGTGTTACAGAAATGTTAATATTGTTGGGCATTATTATGAATCTGCTGCGAATATGGTTTGTGTGAGGTTTTCTTCTGGTGACAGTGATTACACAAAGCAAGGATTAATAAATATTAGCTCACAGCAGTATGAGAGAATCATGGTATTAAGAGACAGGTTAACTTACTATATTCTTCTAAATAATAAAAAAATCCAGTCTTGCTAGCTGCACAAATCCTCTAACCGTCTCCCTCCTACCCTCTTCACCGCCCCCCCCCCAACCCCCCAAGTCAGCCCGTCGCCTTCCTCTCACACCGAACCTCTGGTCCCCCACTCCACGTCACCGGCGAATGCATCAGACGGGGGTTCATTCATACTCCCGTGGTTCAAAACTCTCGGAGATGAAGATTGAGAACGCTGACAGTAGCAGGTGGAAGTGTGAGAGGCTGTACCTAGACAACCCTTTTGGAACAAGGCCAGCTATCTATCATTAGCAAGTCTACGGACTTGGCGCACCCTCATTCAACTACTACAAATCAAAGCTCTTCTTTCAAGACGCTCATTTGTGCCAGTGTCCAGAAGCGTCTTGACATTAAATCCAACGACCATAGGAGGTTGCATAATTTGTTTTTGCTTTGATCTGCGATTACATTTTCGACCGCATTAGGATGACCTTACTGGGTGCTGTTGCCCAGTGAGGTTGGTTTTTAGGCAGACTATGTTTAAGGTACCTTTTCTATCCCCCTCCCCATGTGAGGTGAGCTGACTTGTTCCTAGAAAGGGATGATAAGTCACAAAGACAGGACCGGATTGCACTGCTTCCTAGATCCCAGTGCATAAACGACCATCTGATCTATGCACCCATGTGCAGAGTTGTGACTACAGCAGTCATCTCTGTCTGTCTCCGTCGCCACTCGTGTGTTGGCAAGAGACTTTTGGGGGATATAGAGGTTCTGCTGTTGATAGAAAACTTGATGAGCTGGATGATGTCTGCACATGGGTTGATTTATATGGTGAGGCAGGAGTGCAGGCTAGAACCACACATATTGGCTCTCCCTTTTCCTGATTTAGTGGTGTATTTGGCTGCAATAAATGGAAAGAGGGAGAGTTGTGGTAGACTGCCAATAGCCCAGTTTGTTGGGTTTCGCATTAGTAGCCTGTTCTTCTCGGATTGCCGTCATCCGCCGGAGTATTCGTTACTTTCCTGTGTTGGTCATCTTTTCCGTTCCACCAACTCCACTGTTGGGTCTTGCTGGAGATCCTGTAAGCATGTCTACCTGATGCGGGATTCCACCACAGATTTTTCGTTCGTGTTTTACTCACGCAGTATTATACATATCAGGGTTAATCCGCAAAGCAGCGGGGCAATGGTTGTAGGCGTCATAGCGTGACCAAATTCCTGTGGGCCTATACACCAAATTTTGATCGATGTATACATGGAGGCGATTATATTAATACCTATCATGGTCTGTCTAAGCCTAACTTAACCTTACGTAATCTCATCTAACGTTATCTTAGCCTAATCCAACCTGATTCAAATTAATTAAATCTTAGTTACGATAATATATCGTAGATCATCTCAAGTGAAACAGAATCTACTCTGCTATATGAGTACAGTACTGAGAAAATACTGTCACTAATACACAAACAAATAGGTGTGTGTGTGTGTGTGTGTGTGTGTGTGTGTGTGTGTGTGAAGATTCGTGGCAACACGAACGATCCAAACACTGGCATCTCATTGACTACACCATTGCCAGAGAAAGAGATAGCCGAGATATCTTCATCACCCGAGGCTCAGTCCACTGTGACACTCATCATCGGCTCGTCAGAGCCAGGTTCTCACTTCACGTCGCCTCCAAAACGGCGATGGCAACAAGCCTTCAGAAAAAGTTTTACCACTGACAGTCTGGAGGATCCAGCGGTAGAACATACATTCAGAGAGCAACTCGAACATGAGCTGATAAGCAACCCGACAACGAACAACTCAAATCCCAATGCCAAATGAGGTATTCTCGACACTGTCGTGGCAAAACCCTGCAGAGACCCTCGGCCAGATTGAAAGAACACACCAAGACTGGTTTGATAAAATGACCCGCAAGAAGAAAGCGGCGGCCGAGCACGAACTTCGCATTGGTTTAAAAATAAATCATGTGAAACACTAAAACTTGCAATATCAACATAAGATGCGAGAATTTTTCAATTCCACTAAAACATTTTACGGGTCAATCACTCATGGTGCAGCTCCCCCCCCCCCCCCCCCCCTGCTCATCTGATGGTAATTCCTTAATTCAAGCCGAAGAAGGCATCCTTCAGTGCTGGAAAGAACGCTACCATTCGCTGCTCAACCGAAACACCGATGTGGATGCCCTGACGACCTAGCAGGTCCCTCAGCATCCAGAGCTGACCCACCTCAGCTATCCTCCATCCCTGGATGAAGTAACTATTGCCAAAATCAGATGAAAAATAACAAAGCCTAAGGGCCTGATGGAATCCCAGCCGAGGTGTATAAAGCAGGAGGACCTCTGCTGACCAGCCGTCTCCACTCTCTCCTGGAGAATATATGGGAAAAGGAGGGAATCCCTCCTAAAGACTCCTCCATCGCCAAAATTTATAAAAACAAGGGAGACCGGTCAGACTGTGGCAACTACCCCGGGATCTCGTTACTGTCCTTAGCTGGCAAGATTATCGCCCGAGACCTTTAAAGCAGGCTTCTTCCTGAGGCGAAAAACTTCCTCCCAGAATCTCAATGTGGCTTTAGACCATACGTGACACCACTGACATGATATTTGCTGTCCATCAGATACAGGACAAGTGTAGGGAAGAGAGTTGTGACCCTTACATGGCCTTCATCGATCTAACAAAGGCCATCGACTTGTTCAACAGGGAAGCCCTCTGGCGGACCCCCAGCCGTTTTGGCTGCCCACCAAAAGTCATTGTTATTGTGAGGCAACTCCACGATGGCATGAACGGCAGTGTCCTGCCAGTGTTCTTTCCCATCCAAACAGGGGTAAAACAAAGATGTGTACTGGCACCAACTCTCTTTACTATTTTCTTGGCTGCCTTCCTTAATCGTTTAAGTGCCAATTTAGCCAGCAGGGTGTACATCCAGTAACGATTTTTTTTCTTCTGGGAATAGCCCACCCGGGCACAGGTGATCGACCCACAACGGAGCCTAAGGGGACGAAAAAAATAAAAGCAAAAAGAAATTAAAAATAAAAGAGAAAAAGATTATAATAACCCACACCACAGAGTGTATGAGTATAGAAACACAGAAGAAGGCGGTGTATTCCGCAGTTTAGTTGTGTGAGGAAAGAAGGATGCATTACAACAGGTTATTCTAGTGTGACCGACATTTACACAGAAACGGTTATGAGCCCAAGGCCCTGCCGGCGGTACACAGGATGCAAAATCCACCGAACATGCCCGTTAAAGTACATGTAAAAGAAAGAGAGTGAAGCAACATTGCGGCGAAGAGAAATTGAAAAGAGATTTTCAACTAAAGGAGGAGAGTTAATAAGACGAAATCCCTTTGATTTCACCTTATCTAACAGTTGGACAGAAGAAGAGCCACCCCCGATATTAGAGCAGTACTCCAAGTTAAAATTAATGAATCCCTTATAAACTTGAAGCAACTGCTCAGAAGTGAAGTAGCTATGTCATCCGAACAGCATTCCCAGCTTTCGGGAGGCAGCTTTAGCTATGTTGTGTGTGTGTGGCTTCCATGACATATTAGAGGAAATGGTGAGGCCTAGCATATCTATTTTAGAATTTGGCAGAATGATTGTGTCCTGAAATGTGATTGCTGGAAGATCGTCTAATTTGAAATGTGTAATTGGTAAATACTCTGTTTTATTACTATGAATTTAACCAAGTTTCTACCTCCCTATTCAGAGATGCTGCATAGATCCGCATTGATAGATGTAATGATATCAGCTTGTAAACTATTATAAAAAGTAATTTGTCTTATATACAGTAGTTACCGCAATATATAGATAATAGATTTTGTTTTATTTTCTCAGGTTGGCATTTTAGCATTCTGGTATTGTTATTAGAGACCATCAAATCCTTTTGCTTATCTCTCTCAGGAGGAGTTCATCAAGAGGTATAGACTGTCCAAGGAATGAATCCGTGAACTTCTTGAACGAGTTGAACCACAATGCCAAGAGTTCAAGATGGATGAGGCAAGAAATTCTGGTGTTACCCTCGCGTGCGGTCAACAAAATAATTGGGTTAAGTTAGACAAGGTTAGATTAGGTCAGATTAGGTAAAGTCAGGTTAGGTTAGGTAAAGCTTAGTTAGGTTAGGTAAAGTTTAGTTAGGTTAGGTAAAGTCAGGTTAGGTTAGGTAAAGCTTAGTTAGGTTAGGTAAAGCTTAGTTAGGTTAGGTAAAGTCAGGTTAGGTTAGGTAAAGTCAGGTTAGGTTGGGTAAAGTCAGGTTAGGTTAGGTAAAGTCAGGTTAGGTTACGTTAGGCTAAATATATCTTTGTAGACCGAAACTCTGGGGGGGGGGGACATCACCACTGTACAGTACTCAGCACCCATGTAAACCCCTAAACCCACCTCCCATGTACGATAATACCACCAGGCCATAATTACAGTGCAGTAATATCTTCAATACCCAGAATTAGTCAATACATACTCAGAATTGAAATTGGCTCGGAGTTTTTCCGGGAAAATTTTCAACACTCCGGGTCTGTGAACGAGTTTTCAAGGTTGAAAAACCGGTTAACTTTTTTTTTAGAAAATTCCGAAAAATCTCTTAAACAAATCAATTCCCGGCCTTGGTGCAAATTCCGAGGTTAAATATCAGGCACATTTTCTGAAACTCTCCAAGCTTTTTCCCGGGTCTCCGAGAATGAAAGCATGTTTAAACTCAGAAACTTTTACATGTAACAGGAAAAATTCTAGGTATGTGGGGATTTTCATGGTTTGAGAGTCTTCTTACCTGGAAGTCTCTCATCCCAGGAAGAGCTCTACACCAATTATTCCGGCTAACGGGGATATCACCTGTATATTACACTTTATAGAGGGTGATTCTTTGAAGAGCTTAAAATGGGACACAGTAATATATATCATCATAGGAGTCCTGTTGTTTAACATAACCAGGATAAGGAATGTTAGAGAAAACAGTAAATAAAAGAAAATTCTACCCAACAGGATGCAGTATGTCGCACACCTGTCCTCATAACTGGTGTATTTGGCTGCATTGATGGGTGTCATATCCCTATTAGAAGCCCTGTAGGGAACACAGCTGAACTACATCGATTTAGAAAGGGGAGTAATTGATACATGGTTTTGATTTGTATACTGCAGTTAGTTTGAAAGTAGAGCAAGTGTAAGGGCAAATGGAAGCATTATTGGTTTGGTAAAAAAATTGTTTTAGATGATAGATTTTATTATCAAGGTTATTTTCCAATAAATTTTTGGGTTATAAGTAACACATTATATTTCCTCCAAACATTATCACAGTACGACTTGAAACAGTATTTCAATTACAGTATAACAAAATTAAAAAGGGATTGTAATGGCGTGACTAAAGAAAAATGTATCACAGTACAGTACAGTACAGTACAGTACAGTACAGTACAGTACAGTACATGTAAAATTATATTATTCAACAAGTATAGTATTTTGATTGAAATAAAAAAAATACACATTTCTAAAGCTTCAAAGTACTATACTGAAATAGTTTGCGAGTGTCAGAGAAATCTATAAGCAAAACAATTTATTTCCTCAATATAAGAACAAGCAGCAAAACCAAATTTATCACAGTACCTGTACAGTGTACAGTGCTGTATATAAATTAATAGTAATCCTACTTAGTTTGAAATTGCAAATCCAGTACCTGTATTGAAATTGTAATTAAAGTACAAAAGAAATGCGAAATAAAATAATGATTAAAATTCCCCAATAAGTATGAGTATATAATACACAGTATCACAGTATAGTGTATAGGAAACTCTAGCAAAAAATGTGTTGAATCTATTTGTTTTCACAAGAACTAAGAGACAAAAAAAAATCATAATAAATGTTAAAAAATAAACAAAAGGTGATTTTACATCTCCATTAAGTGCAAAAAAAAAACAGGAAACAGAAAAATATATATATATAAATATTTGTGAATGTAAATAAATAACAAATATTTTAAAAATATAGACGCTATAAAAATTGGAAGTTGTATATAAGAGGCAGGCATAACTCGCTAGTAAGAAGGCAAGTGTACGTAAATGGAGAATAACTCGCGAAACATGATAAAGGTAACAGGTAAATCAGTGAGTAAGCATGCCTATGAGCTATATATATATCAGGATGTCATGAGTAAAGAGGTCTTGGAGGTATTCCGCCTCTGCCTCAACCAAAGCGCAGGAGGCAGAGAGGAGGAGATTGACACTGGATGCCGCTGATACCAAGACACACACGCACGTAAAAAATCCATACATATGCAAATTACAGGAACAGAGCATCCCACCTGCATCAGCCCAACTCCCCCCTCTCCTGTTTCAGCCCTCTTCCAGGCCTCCCTTCCTCCCAAGTCTTCCTCCCTCCCTCTCTCCCTCCTGCGTCTGCCTTCTTCCAGCCCTCTTCAACTTCCCAGCCCTCTCCTAGTCTTCTTCCACTCCTAGCAAGACCCCTGATCCAACACTCTCCCAGCCCTCTATCCCTCCCTCTCACCCAGCCCCTGTCTTCACCGAACACTCTCCTAGCCCTCCCTCTTACCACTGTACTACACCAGTTTTCCTGTTTCCTCTCCCTTCCCTACCCCCTACTCCAGCCCTCCCACCCTCCCGGCCACATCCCCTAACCTCCTCCAGTCCCCTTCCTACCGTCCTCACACCCCTTTTCTTTCCCAGTACTCCCCCATCTGTTTCTACTCCTCCCTCATCTCCCAGTCCTCTTCCGTCCAGCCTCTTATCCAACGACTCAGGTACCCACACAGCAGTCAGAGGAAGGCAGACAGGAACTAGTTTATGTACCGTGGAACAACACCTGACACCAGCAGTGTGAGGCAGACTGCAAGAATGTAAAGAAGTGGCCGCCTCAGGTGCTGTTGTGGGAGAAGTGAAGCATGCTGTGGAATCTTATGGTGGGGGCCGTAGTGGAACCTACTGTGGACCCTTTGTATCTTTGTTGCCTGGTGTGGGGAGAGAAGGGTCTCTGTTCCCTAGTGGGGAATGAAGGGTCTCTGTTGCCTGGAGTGGGGAGGGGACTAACTTTGTTGCCTGGTGTGGGGAAAGGAGTAACTTTGTTGCCTGGTGTGGGGAGGAGAGTAACTTTGTTGCCTGGTGTGGGGAGGAAAGGGTCTCTGTTGCCTGGTGTGGGGAGGGGAGTATCTCTGTTGCCAGGTGTGGGGAGGGGAGTATCTCTGTTGCCTGGTGTGGGGAGGGGACTATCTCTGTTGCCTGGTGTGGGAAGGGAAGGGTCTCTGTTGCCTGGTGTGGGGAGGGGAGCATCTCTGTTGCCTGGTGTGGGGAGGGGAGTATCTCTGTTGCCTGGTGTGGGAAGGGGACTATCTCTGTTGCCTGGTGTGGGAAGGGAAGGGTCTCTGTTGCCTGGTGTGGGGAGGGGAGCATCTCTGTTGCTTGGTGTGGGAAGGGGAGTAATTTTTTTGCCTGGTTTGGGGAGGGGAGGGGAGTATCTCTGTTCCTTGGTATGGGAAGGATAGTGTCTTTCTTGCCTGGTGTGGGGAGGGGAGCATCTCTGTTGACTGGTGTGGGGAGGGGAGTATCTCTGTTGCCTGATGTGGGGAGGGGAGTAACTTTTTTGCCTGGTGTGGGGAGGAGAGTAACTTTGTTGCCTGGTGTGGGGAGGGATGTATCTCTGTTGCCTGGTGTGGGGAGGAAAGGGTCTCTGTTGCCTAGTGTGGGGAGGGGAGCATCTCTGTTGCCTGGTGTGGGAAGGGGACTATCTCTGTTGCCTGGTGTGGGAAGGGAAGGGTCTCTGTTGCCTGGTGTGGGGAGGGGAGCATCTCTGTTGCCTGGTGTGGGGAGGGGAGTATCTCTGTTGCCTGGTGTGGGAAGGGGACTATCTCTGTTGCCTGGTGTGGGAAGGGAAGGGTCTCTGTTGCCTGGTGTGGGGAGGGGAGCATCTCTGTTCCTTGGTATGGGAAGGATAGTGTCTTTCTTGCCTGGTGTGGGGAGGAAAGGGTCTCTGTTGCCTGATGTGGGGAGGGGAGTAACTTTTTTGCCTGGTGTGGGGAGGGAAGGGTCTCTGTTGCCTGGTGTGGGGAGGGGAGTATCTCTGTTGCCTGGTGTGGGGAGGGGAGTATCTCTGTTGCCTGGTGTGGGGAGGGGAGTATCTCTGTTGACTGGTGTGGGGAGGGAAGGGTCTCTGTTGCCTGGTGTGGGGAGGGGAGTATCTGTGTTGCCTGGTGTGGGGAGGGAGTATCTCTGTTGCCTGGTGTGGGGAGGGGAGTATCTCTGTTGCCTGGTGTGGGGAGGGGAGTATTTCTGTTGCCTGGTGTTTGAAGGGAGTATCTCTGTTGCCTGGTGTGGGGAGGCGAGTGTCTGTGTTGCCTGGTGTGGGGAGAGGAGGCCTATACGGTCTGGAGTGGGGAGAAAAGGGGAAAGAAATGGGAAAGTTTTATAAAGTAATGAAAATAAAACACTAAATATAACAAGGAACAGAAGCTAGGAGAAAGAGGGATTGATATGAGGCAGAAATAAGACATACAGAGGGCGAGAAGAAGGGTTGGAATAAAGAAATGAAAATGAAGCAAAAGGGAGTGAAGAATAATGGAAGGGTGGGTACTGAAAATAAATAACAGAGAGGAAGAGGAATAACGTGAAAAGAATTGGCAATAATAATGAGACGGAGGGAGAGAGCATGAGAGAGTTGACTACGCTGAGAAGGGAGAGATGATTGAAGACATTAAGGAGAGGAGAGGGAGAGCAAGGGTGAGGGTAAAAAAAAAAATAGAGGAAAAGTAACGCAGAAAAGAAATTATGCAGGGTGAGACGGGAGTGGCAAAGAAGAAGACAAGGAGGAAAAGGAGGAAGAATAAGAGCAGGAAAAGAAGGAGGAGGGGGATATAATGATACATAAGGGGACGAAGGGGTCTCAGGGAAGGAAATAAGGACACCTGGTTATGAGGAAGTCTCGGAGGAGGAAGGAAGGAGGACACAGGAGGAAGATGTATGAAGAGAGGGAAAGGCTGATGGAAGGTGTAGAGGAAGATCTTATTCAGCGAAGGATGAAGGAGACAGAAGGAGTAAGGGGCACAAAGGAGGAAGAAGTTGAGCAGGAAGAGAAAGGAAGAGGCATGTAAAAGAGAAGAGAGAGGATAAAGAGAGACAAAGATAACGTAAAATGAATAAGATAAGAATGCGGCAGAGAAGGAGGAGGAGGAGAACGAGGGGGAGGAGGAGGAGAAGGAGGAGGGGGAGGAAGATGGGTAGGAGAAGAAAGAGGAAGAGAAGGAGGAAAAGAATATATGTAGAAGAAGAAGATGAGGAAGATGAGGAGGAAGAGAAACAACAATAAACGTAGGAGTGAGGAGGATGGAGGAGAGGAGGGGAGAATTAAGCTGGAAATGATCAAATTAACCGAATGTAAGAATGGAGACGTAAAAAACACAAACGACGCTATAAAAAAAAACAAGAAGATAAATAAAAAAAAACGAAAGAAAAAGATCAAATGTATATGAGACCGAACGAAACAGTGAAAGAAAGTGAGAAATATGTAGAGATATGTGAGATAAAGAGATAAATAGTGAGAGAGAGATGGAGCGAGGATTAGGAAAGACACGAAGGAAAGAGGAAGAAAAATAATACAACTTAATAAAAAAGTGAACAATAGAGAAAAAGAGAGAGAGAGAGGGAAGAGAGAAGAAAAGAGATACACAATTAAGTGGAGAATCAAAGGGCCGGGCACCACAGCAGAATAATTCAAGAAGCAGGACGAGGGGCCAACTAATGGAGGAAGGGCTGAGTGTCCAAAAATGAAACATACTGTAGACTCTGTTAAGGGAGAACCTACTACTAATTATATACTGCTGAATGACGGCTACCACCTTACTGCCCCTGGTTAGTGAACAGCGGAACCTTACTGCCCCTGGTTAGTGAACAGCGGAACCTTACTGCCCCTGGTTAGTGAACAGCGGAAACTTACTCCTCCTGACTAATGAACAGTGGAACTTTACTGCTCCTGCTTAGTGAACAGCGGAACTTTACTGCTTCTGTTTGGTGATCAAAAGTTACGTTCCTCTTCATTACTTGTGAACGATGATTATGCTCCAGTTACTGTCAATCACTGGAGAACGGTGGTTATGCTCGAG
Source organism: Homarus gammarus (assembly GCA_958450375.1). Taxonomy (NCBI): domain Eukaryota; kingdom Metazoa; phylum Arthropoda; class Malacostraca; order Decapoda; family Nephropidae; genus Homarus; species Homarus gammarus. The sequence goes on from CAUDMG010002530.1 coordinate 1,749,313, forward strand.
CTACTGACAAGGACTGGTAAACGATAGTTATGCTCCACTTGCCAATAGTCACAGGTGTACGATGGTTATGCTCCAGTTGGCGACAATCACTGGTGAACGAGAGTTATGCTCCAGTTACCGACATCCACTGGTAAACGATGGTTATACTCCAGTTATTGACATTCACTGGCAAACGCTGATTATGCTCCAGTTGCCAATAGTCACAGGTGTACGATGGTTATGCTCCAGTTACTGACAGTCACTGGTAAACGATGGTTATACTCCAGTTACAGACAGGCATTTGGTAAACGATGGTTATGCTCCAGTTACCAACAGTCACTGGTAAGCGATGGTTATGCTCCAGTTACCGACAGGCACTGGCAAACGATGGTTATGCCCAAGCTACCGACAGTCACTGGTAAACGATGATTATGCCCTAGTTACCGACAGGCACTGGTGAAAGATGACTGTGTTGTCCGTGCTAACAGTGGCTGGTTCTCTTACATTGAGTTTCATAAAAATTAACTTGGGCAGCTTCCGCCACTCAATTGAGTCGTTCACTATTGACACGATTACCCAACATGCTCTTCTACACGGTGACCCAACATGCTCCTCAACACGGTGACCCAACATGCTTCTCTACACGGTAACCCAACATGCTCCGCTAAACGGTGACAAAAAGTGTTCATCTACACGGTGACCCAACATGCTCCTCTGAATGGTGATGCAACGTGATCCTCTATGTGGTGACCCAACATGCTCTTCTACACGGTGACCCAACATGCTCCTCTACACGGTGACCCAAAATGCTCCTCTATACGGTGACCCAACATGCTCCTCTACACGGTGACCCAACATGCTCCTCTACACGGTGACCCAACATGCTTCTCTACACGGTGACCCAACATGCTCCTCTACACGGTGACCCAACATGCTCCTCTACACGGTGACCAACATGCTCTTCTACACAGTGACCAAACATGCTCTTCTTCACGATGACCCAACATGCTCCTCTACATGGTGACCCAACATGCTCTTCCACACGGTGACCCAAAATGCTCCTCTACACGGTGACCCAACATGCTCCTCTACACAGTGACCCAACATGCTCCTCTACACGGTGACCCAACATGCTCCTCTACACGGTGACCCAACATGCTCTTGTACACGGTGACCGAATATGCTCTTCTACATGGTGACCCAATATGCTCCTTTACACAGTGACCCAAGATGCTCCTCTACACGGTGACCCAACATGCTCCTCTACACGGTGACCCAACATGCTCTTCCATGCGGTGACCCAAAATGCTCCTCTACACGGTGATCCAACATGCTCCTCTACACGCTGACCTAACATGCTTCTCTATACGGTGACGAAAAATGCTCCTCTACACAGTGACTCAACATGCTCCTCTACACGGTGACCCAACATGCTCCTCTACACGTTGACCCAATATGCTCCTCAACACGGTGACCCAAAATGCTCCTTTACACTGTGACCTTACATGCTCTTCTACACGGTGACCCAACATGCTCCTCTACATGGTGATCGAACTTGCTCGTCTACATCGTGACCCAACCTTGCTCCTTTACACGGTGACCCTACATGCTCCTGTATACAGTGACCCAACGTGCTCTTTTATACGGTGACCGAAAATGCTCCTCTACACGGTGACCCAACATGCTCCTCTACACAGTGACCCAATATGCACCTCTACATGGTGACCCAGCATGCTCCTCTATACAGTGACCCAACATGCTCCTCTACACAGTGACCCAACATGCTTCTCTACACGGTGACCAAAAATGCTCCTCTACACCGTGACCGGCACGCTCCTCTACACAGTGACCCAGCATGCTCCTCTACACGGTGACCAAAAATGCTCCTCTACACAGTGACCCAACATACTTCTCTACATGGTGACCCAACATGATCCTCTACATGGTGTCCAACATGCTCCTCTACACGGTGACCGAATATGCTCTTCTACACGGTGACCCAACATGCTCCTCTACATGGTGATCCAACATTCTCCTCTACACGGTGACCCAAAATGCTCCTCTATACGGTGACCCAACATGCTCCTCTACACGGTGACTCAACATGCTCCTCTACACGGTGACCCAACATGCTCTGCCACCCACTCTCTGATCTCAGCTTGAATAATTGTGAAAATAAGAAACATTTACTTTAACAATGAAAAAAAGTCATAATACATTACAATGAAGGCCGGCCATGAGCCACTAGTGAAGTAACCTTCATTAAACGACAGTAATTTTTAACTTGGTGTTTGTTCTCTAGTCAGCTAATTATTGAAAAAGAATTCCTTAATGACCAAATTTTGTACAATAATAACTGAGTTATCTGGTACAACACTTTATTAACTTGTCATTGACGATTATTTTTATGCGTCACTGTTAGCTATGATAATTTTTCTATTGAACGGTAAATAACTTTGAAAGCCATAGTTATACAAATATGCTAAATTTCGTTTTATCAATAGTTTTACACTAAACATGTGTAAACCATTATCAAACTAGCTTTCAGGCAATGAGAGTAATAATCACGTTACATATAGTTAAATCACACACAATACTCGAAATTCCAGATCATTAAGTGAAAGACCTGGTTTCAGAAATTGAGTGCAGTATACAGACTCTTAGTCAGAGTATATACACCCGGGTGATGACGGCACAACACCTAGACGAGGATAGTCCTACACTCTCACAGAGCTAGAACCTAGAATATTCCTCAATACTATTACTATAAGAATGTACCAAACTAATTTACTTAAAAGAAAGCGCAATAACACCAATAAAAAAACAGTATTATAATTACACCAAGTCTCTACCTTAATTAGATGCGTTCACGTAGTTATAGTTGGGTACCAAAGAATCACATAGAATATTTTTACCAATTGTTAAAGAACAGCATCTAACTAATCAGTGTGTTAGTTAATGTAATTTAACGTTTTACGGTATTTTTCGAGGGTATTTTTCTGTTCTAACTTCAATCATATGGTTAGGTTAAGTTAGGTTAGGTTAGGTAAGTGGCTCCTAAACTTTTTTATACGATGCTCCCCTATGAATTATTAAGATATATAAACTCACCACACTTTTTTTTATTTTAATTAATTTAATGAACTTTACAACTTGTCCTCGTATTTATATTACTTTCAAGATCAAATTATTATTTTTTCCACGTATCTCATGCACATGGGAAAGATTGAATTAATGTATAGTTAGAATAAAATTTATTTGGCACAACTTTATTGAAATATTTGTAATAAAGAAAAGTGAAAATCAATTCATATGTTTTAACCTAGCGTAACACCCGCCCCCCGCCCCCACTCTCGTACCAGCGTCGCTCCCCCCGTACGAACCTCACGACCCCCCCCCCCCTCCTGCACCAACCTCACGTCCCGTACAGCTTCAATTAGGGGAAGTCATTACTGCGCAGATATTGGAGGAACAAGACGTTGTGGTGTGGGGAAGGAAGGCCGCCCGTCTTTGGTGGGTCAAGAAGTTAAGCACAACAAGACTCCTTGCTGTGTTTCACACTTTACTGTCACTCGGAATCGAGTATGACGATTATCCAGCTATAATATAACGATATGAGTTATTAAAGATTTCACCTTCTTTGGTGTGTTATGAGTTGACTCGAGAGGCCGATACGAGACCGGCAGGGCCGTTCACAGATGTTGCACTGGCACTTGTGGAGAGCTACATCTAGTGCAGGAGGGCTGGCAGCAGCGTCTTTCAAGCGCTGGTGCTTGACTGTCTCGGTATGCACTCGGGCTAACTCGAAAGCTACTAACACCTTCTCCTGTGGCGCTCCTTCAAGCGTTACGGTGTGGACTAATTGTTTTCCAGGTGAGATGGTCAATTTAGCACCTTTCCAGGTTTGTCTTAAGACTGTAAAATAGCTGCTTTGGCAGTCTACTATCGACCATGCGGGTAACATAGTCAGTCCAACATAGTTGGTGTCAACCAGAATATTGGCACTTGTTCTCTTGTCTTCCCAGCGAACTCGGAGGATGGAACGTAGACTACGTTGGTGAAAGTTTTCAAGTGCCTTGAGGTGCCTCCTGTATGTGGCCCATGTCTGACTGCCGTACAGCAGGATGGGGAGGATCACTGATCGATAAACACGTAGCTTTGTAAATAATTTCAGCTCCCTTCAGCAGAAGATGCAAGTATGGAGTCTGCCAAAGGCCTAAGATGCACTTCTGATTATATTTTGAATATCATCATCGATGTCTGTAGTGGTGCACAGGTGGGAGCCAAGATATTTTGAAAGTAGGTAGGTTAACCTGGATGGATGGTGGAAGTGTGACTATGTCTATGTATTTACATAATATAAAGATGCATGCTGTCTATTCATTTTGTAACAGTCACCAGTCGTTAAAGCGGGGGGGGGGGGGGGATTTGAAAGTTGTACAATGAAAGACAAAAGTCATGTCGTGAAATTTGGTGAAAACATATGCCGAAGGGCTAAAACTTTTGGTGCGCTCTGCCTTGTGGTAGGGTTCTCATAATGTTTCACGAGTTATATTTATTCTTCGGACAAAACCGCTACACGACTTTTGTCTTTGATTGTCCATACAACCTTTGTAATAATAAGTTTATTTTTTGCATTAGATGTGATTTATATTGGTTCCATAAAATTTCTAATGTTTATTTATCAAATAATATTATGAACTTATATAAATAAGTTTTGCATTAAGAACATTCTAATTGTAAAAGATGTATTGTTTGTTTACGTTTTGGAGCTCTCTTCTTCTGGAGGTAATACAAACGTGTAGTGAAACAAGAAAAGTGACTCTAATCTTATTTCATCCATTGTTTATCTCATTTTTGGAATTAATTTATTCACAAAGTATTATGAATGAATATTGGGTGATACTATTATGAATACAGTAAGAGCTGTATTATGAGATTAAGTCAGATAAATGATAACTTCCTTGTGTCACAGGACCATGTAGTCTTATTGTTCATGCTTTTTATTACTGTAACTATAATAAGTGTCGATTATTATAAATTATTGTTTCTTTAATTAATAACTCACTTCGTACAATACAATGAATGGTTTCCTTGGATACATTCTCGCTGGAATTATACTAAATGTCATTTTCAGATTTCAGTCAGAGGTAGCAAAAGATTGTCTTCATGATTCTGGTCTATTAACCAAAGCTATTTTTTTTTTCAGAATATGGGTTTGATTAATGGATCTTGGGGTTGAAGCACATTCAGTAGTGGCCGTGACATTACATTCACCTCAAGGCCGAATTGTGCATACGCATGCATCTGTGTAGGGGTTCAAAATCTGTAGATGCCTTTCAGTGTGAGCTCCAAGAATACGGCCGTTACGTCGTCTGCATACTGAAGTTCAGTGATGGCAGCGGCCAATACCTTTGTTCCTGCCTGGAGTCGTCTTGTATTGAAACGTCCCATTATCCGGTACTGGATGTCCACCGTGCCATGTAAATTGGCACTGACACTGATTTACCCACGTTTGGATGGGGAAGAACTCAGACTGAGCGCCATTGTGCAGGAGACTTCCGTTCATGCCATCGTGGAGTTGCTTCACAGTGGAAATGAATTTTGGTGGGAACCAAAACGACTGAGGGTCCGCTAGAGGACTTCCCTGTTGACCGAGTAGAAGGCCTTAATGCGGTCGATGAAGGTATTGTACAAGTCATGACGCTGTTCTTTGCACTTTTCCTGTATCTGTTGGGCAGCAAAAATCATGTCAATGTTGTCACGTGATGGTCGAAAGCCACACTGAGATTCTGAGAGAAAGTTTTTTGCCTAAGGAAGAAGTCTGTTTAGGAGGACTCGGGTGATCATCTTGCCAGCTATGGACAGCAGTGAGATCCCGTGGTAGTTGCCACAGTCTATTATTATAAATATTTACGATAGAGGCGATTTTACGGTATTGAATAATTTCCTCCTTCTCCCATATATTCTCCAGGAGAGAGTGGAGATGGCTAGTAAGCAGAGGTCCTCCCGTTTTATACATCTCGGCTGGGATTACATCAGGTGCTGTGGCTCTGTTATTTCCATCTGCGCAATGATTAGTTGGGCCACATTGTTTTAGTAGAATTGAAAAATTCGCACATCTTGTGTTGATCAACCAATTTTTGCATTTCACATGCTTTTTTTTCCATCATTCGTCCTTTAGATCGCGAAGTTTGCGCAGGGCCATAGCTTTCTTCTCAGTGAAGGTAACAGCTTTGGTCCTGGACTGAGGATTGTTCTGCCACTCAGTGAGGGTTTTCTTTCGATATGGCTGAGGATCTCGCAGTAGGTTTTGGTGATGACAGCACTGAGGATATAAAATTCAGCACTCAGATTTAGGTTGTTTGTTTTGGGGTTGTTTATCAGCACCATCCTTGAGCTGCTCTCTGAAAGCATGTTCTGCTGTTGGATCCTTCAGTTATTTGGTGTTAAAACCTATTCTGGAGGCTTGTGCTTGCACTGTTTTGGGGCGACAGGAAGTGAGAGTTTCGCTCTCATGAGCCTATGATCTGTCTGACAGTGGTCTGAGCCACGCATGGCTCGGGTGATGAGGACATCTGGGCGATCTCTTTCTCTGACAATGTTTGGATCGTGGGTGATGCCAAGAAGTCTTATACTTATCGGCCTGCCTAAACAAGGTGTTGGTGATAGTGAGGTTGTGTGTTCAGCACACTTGCTAAGGAGAAGTAGGCCGTTTGGATTACACTTGCCTACTACGCTTCTCCCAATGGTTCTCTACCATAGAAGCACAACCTTATCTTCTCTTTGAACAGATATTAGCACTCTGTAAACGTCGGTGTAAAAGGCCTCCTTGGTGTCATCCTCTGTATCCAGTATTAGGACATATGCAGTGATGAAAAAGGCATGTCGTGAGTAATTCAATGGAACTCGGAGCGTCATGAGGAGCTCGGTGACCCCAACAGGCATTCCAGCTAGCCTATGCAGAATGGATTGGCGAATGGCAAAGCCAACTTAATAAAAGCGATTCCTCTCTGCAACAGACTTACTCTTCCAGAATTTGGTTTCGCCGGACCCTGATCCGTGAGTCGACCCTCGTCTGGGAGCCGGGATTCACTAATGGCTGCTATGTCAATGTTGAACCTAGAAAACTCTTTTACTACAAGGGCGGGTTTTCTTTCAAGACACTCATTTATGCAAGTATCCAGAAGAGTCCTGACATTCAATGCAGCGACAATAAGAGGTTGTATAATTTGTTTTTGCTTTGTTCTGTTATTAGGTATTCGACGGCATTAGGATTACATTACTGGGTGCGGTGGCCCAGTCAGCTTTTTTCTTTTTTATGAAGAAAATGTTAAGGACACTTTTTGTAGCCATTCCCCATGTGGGGTGAGGAGTGAAGGTTCCTCAAAAGGGCTGCTCAGTCGCACAGACCGGACTGGATTGCACTGCTTCCTAAATCCCAGTGCACAAACGACCATCTTATCTATACCGCCATGTGCAGAATTGTGACTAGACACTCACGGCAGTCTATCCCCATCGCCACTTTTCTTTTGCCAATAGGACTTTGGGGGTTTAGGGGTGCTGATGATAATGGAAAGTATGGTGAGCTAGTTCATGGCTGCGCGTGTGTTGATTTGTATGGTGAGGCAGGAGCGCCGGCTGTAACCACACATCTTGGCTCTCCCCTTTCCTGATCAATTGGTGCAGGTAGATGCAACAACTGGGGAGAGTGAGAGTTGCAATGGACTGCTGTTAGCCCAGTTTGTTGGGTTTCGTCTTGGTAGCATATCCGTCTTGCACTGACTACATCCGCCGGTGCAGTCTTTGGGACCCCGTGTTGGTCACCTCCTTCACCTATTCTACTTTTGGGGGTCTTACTGAAGCTCTGTAAGTACGTCTGCCGCAGATTTTTTTTATTTAGGGTTTACTCCCGTAGCCATATACCTACCAATGGTCAATGGTTGGTAGGCACCAGGGCGTGTCCACATGGGCCAGTGGGCCTATGCGTAGTATATCTGGGGCCCACTGCTACTCAGACATCCCATGCTGGTCTAGCCCAGGGCCGCGGGGCACCTTGTTACTGTGTTACTACGAGGAGTCACAGCAGGAATCTTGATGGTGAAAAGGCTGTCACACACTCACACACACACACACACACACACACACACACACACACACACACAAATGTAGATGACACATGCGAGCATAAGAAAGAGGCCGGACCATGTAAGCAGAGGTAATATTTTAACAAGAACTATCATAATGTGCAGTAGTTTATGTTACAACTCGTTTATAATTAAAGTGAGCCATAAATAATGTGTCTCAAATACTCACTCTGGGGCTTTAAACCACATACATGATAAATAAAAAATAAAAGAGAACAAATACCTTAGTTAAACAGGAGATTAAGTCTATTATTTAGTTTATTTAATTAGTACAGTAATTCCTCGTGAATTATCAAAGAAAAGAGTAAGAATTAATTCTACACATACATATATGCATGTATATGTAATTTGCTTCTTTCAATATAACTTATTTTCTCTGCACATCAACATATTGAAAAATGTGATATTAAGTTCCATGAATAATAATCATTAAAGACGATAGCAGCATTTTGTCCAGGCCGGAGGCAGGAAAATGTGTCCCTCCACCAAAAGCATTATTCCCAAAACTCGTCAGTAGTAATTAGCAGCAATAAAAAGATATATTTTTTTTTTAGTCCTGTATAATATCGCAGCTCAGTGTGATGGTATAATGGAAGCGACACGAAGTGGGGGAGGGGGGGAGGACATGGCCCTGGCTGTGTGTATGGGGGGGGGAGAGGAGACATGGCCCAGGCTGTGTGTGTTGCGGGAGGGAGGGGAGACATGGCCCTGGCTGTGTGTGTTGCGGGAGGGGGGGGAGGACATGGCCATGGCTGTGTGTGTTGCGGGAGGGGGGGGAGGACATGGCCCTGGCTGTGTGTACGGGGAGTGAGGGGGACATGGCCCTGGCTGTATGTGTTGTGGGAGTGAGGGGGACATGACCCAGGCAGTGTGTGTGTGGTGGGAGACATGTGGGGTTGGTGCAGGGGTCATATGTATAATCGCTATGGGTTGTGTGGTGGGCATGGGCTATATGTGTGGTAAGCGTGGGTTGTGTGGAGGGCGTGGGTTGTGTGGTGGGCGTGGGTCACATGTGTGGTAAACGTGGGTTGTGTGGAGGGCGTGGGTTGTGTGGTGGGCGTGGGTCACATGTGTGGTAAGCGTGGGTTGTGTGGAGGGCGTGGGTTGTGTGGTGGGCGTGGGTCACATGTGTGGTAAGCGTGGGTTGTGTGGAGGGCGTGGGTTGTGTGGTGGGCGTGGGTCACATGTGTGGTAAGCGTGGGTTGTGTGGAGGGCGTGGGTTGTGTGGTGGGCGTGGGTCACATGTGTGGTAAGCGTGGGTTGTGTGGAGGGCGTGGGTTGTGTGGTGGGCGTGGGTCACATGTGTGGTAATGTGGAGGGCGTGGGTTGTGTGGCAGGCTTGGGTCCCTATATGCACTGCTTCCATTATTAGTCTGGGAGGCTTCAGGTAACCCTCGTGGTCCACCTGCTGACATTTTGACTCGGTTCTATATTGATTCCCCCCCCCCCCCTCTCTCCTCTGTCCCATCTCCCTCTTTCACTTTCTCTTCTCTCTACCTTTCCTTCTATTCCTCTCATTTTCTCTCTCTCTCTCTCTCTCTCTCTCTCTCTCTCCACTTGTGTATGTTCGTGTCTTTTATCTATACTTATAGGTTATATGTTCTTATCTCTCACTCTGTGGCTTTCTCTGTTCTTGATGCAGGCAGAGAAAAATCCCGCACCTACAGTGATTTACTTGCATATATATATATATATATATATATATATATATATATATATATATATATATATATATATATATATATATATCCGTGTGTGCGCGCACACTACACAGGGTAGTCAAATGCATCTAGTGTGGCAGCATTGTGTTAGTGTTAAGATGCAAGCACTTCTTGCTCCCTCTCGCTTTCAGCTGCCGCCGCCGGCTAGCCCCCGTGGCGAACAGGGAAGTAACTTGCATAAGTCTTCCCCTGCCAGTATACAGCCTCCTCACCATAAAGACTCCTACTGTGCCTCCTCATGGCAACACAAGATAACTGGGTGCCTCGTGAACCCAGGCTAGATCAGCAGGGGAGTATCAATGAGCCCCAGAGGGATGGCGCACAGGCTCACTGGCATGTAAACACGTCCGGGCGCTTACCAACCACCCGCTGCCTTGCGTATTAACCTTCGCAGATATAATGCCACGGGAGTAAACCCCGAACAAAAAATTTGCTGTGGAGCCCCACATCAGGCAGACATGCTTACTGAGCTCCAACAAGACCCCAACGAAGGTGTAGGCGGAAGAGGTGACCACCATGGAAACCCAACGACAACACCGGCGGACGAAGGCAATGCCTGATGGACAGGCTACTAAGGCGAAACCCAACAAACTGGGCTATCGGCAGTCCATTGCAACTCTTCTTCTCCCCAGTAGTTGCACCACTGGATCAGGAAAAGGGAGAGCCAAGGTGTGTGGTTGAAGCCCGTGCTCCTGCCTCACCATATAAATCAACTCAGGTGCAACCATCAACCAGCTGATCATACCTCTCATCATCATCAAACCCCTTATACCCATGGCGACGGATGAGTGGCGACGGGGACAGGTAGAGATGACTGCCGGGAGTCTCTAGTCACAACTCCGCAAATGGGTGGCACAGATAAGATGGTCGTTTATGCACTGGGATCTAAGCAGCAGTGTAATCCGGTCCTATCTGTGTGACTGAGCAGCCCTTACGAGTAGCCACTCTATTCACCCCACACGGGGAGGGGGCTAGAAAAGATGCCCTAAACATAACCTGCCTAAAAACCCAACCTCACTGGGCAACCCCACCTATTAAGATCATCCTTATGCGGTCAAAGACACAATCAAAATCACAGATCCTAACAAAGAAAAACCATACAACCTCTAATGGTCGCTGCATGGAGTGTCAGGACCCTTCTGGATACTGGCACAAATGCACATCCTGAAAGATGAACTGCCCTTGTGGCATAAGAGCTGGCTAGGTATAACATCAACAAAGGAGCCATCAGTGAGTCCCAGCTCCCAAATGAGGGCCAACTTACAGAATGGGGGACTGGCTACACCTTCTTCTGGAAGGGTAAGCCTGCTGCGGAGAGAAATCGCATTTATGGAGTTGGCTTTTCCAACCGCCAACGCATCCTACACAGGCTAATTGAAATGCCTATTGGGTTCAACGAGCGCCTCATAACGCTTCGAGTTCCACAGAATCACTCACGTCATGCCTTCTTCATCAGTGTATACGCCCCAACACTGGATGCAGAACATGGCATCAAGGAGGTCTTTTATGCCGACCTCATAAGAGTGCTAACTTCTATCTACAAAGAAGACAAGATTGTGCTCCTTGGTGACTTCAATGCCAGAGTTGGCAGAGATGCTAACATTTGGCAGGGAACCACTGGGAGAAATAGACTAGGCAAGTGTAATTCCAATTGCCTACTCCTTCTCAACAAGTGTGCTGCTCACAATCTCACTATCACCAATACCTTGTTTAGGCAGGCTGACAAGTTCAAAGGATCGTGGCAACACCCACGATCCAAACAATGGCATCTCATTGACTACATCATTGTCAGAGAAAGAGATCGCTGAGATGTCCTCATCACCCGTGCCATGCGTGGCTCAGACCATTGTGACACTGATCAAAGACTTGTCAGATCCAAGCTATCACTTCACATTGTCCCAAAACGTCGAAGGCAGCAAGCCTCCAGAAAAGGTTTCAATAATAAGCGTCTGGGGGATCCAGCAGTAGCATATGCTTTCAGAGAGCAGCTCGAACATGGGCTTATAAGCAACCCAACAGCAAACAACGTGAATCCCAGTGCCGAATGGGATACTCTTAATACTGTTATGACAAAGACCTGCAGAGACCCTCGGCCAGTTCAAAAGAATACACCAGGACTGGTTTGATGAAAATGACGAGGCAATTAAAGTTCACATCGATGATAAACATGCTGCTCTTACTGACTGGCAGAACAACCCTCAGTCTTGGACCAAAGTTGATGCCTTCCACAAGAAGAAAGAGGCAGACCAGTGGGAACATCGCCATCTAAAGAACGACTGGCTTCAAAATAAAGCATGTGAAGCACAAAAACTTGCAGATCAGCACAGGATGTGCGAATTTTTCATTTCCACTAAAATATTTTATGGGCCAGTCACTCGTGGCAGAGCCCCCCTTCGCTCACCTGACGGTAGCCACATAATTAAACATGGCGAAGGCCTCCTTCAGCGCTGGAAAAAGGACTACCATTCATTGCTCAACCAAAACACCGTTGAGGATGTCGTGACTACCCAGCAGATCCCTCAGCATCCAGAGCTGACCCACCTCAACTATCCTTCATCCCTAGATGAGGTAGCTACTGCCATGAAACAGATGAAAAATAACAAAGCCTCAGGGCATGATGGAATCCCAGCCGAGGTATATAAAGCAGGAGGACCTCTGCTTACCAGTCGTCTCCACTCTCTCCTGGAGAATATATGTGAAAAGGAGGAAATCCCCCGAGTTCTTAAAGTTGCCTCCATTGTCAATATTTATAAGAACAAGGGAGACCGGTCAGATTGTGGTAACTACCTTGGGATCTCGCTACTCTCTGTAGTTGGCAAGATTAACGCCCGAGTGCTCCTAAACAGACTTCTTCCTGAGGCGGAAAACTTCCTCCCAAAAACTCAATGTGGTTTTTGACCATCACGTGGCACCACTGACATGATCTTTGCTGCCCGCCAGATACAGGACAAGTGCAGAGAACAGCGTCGTGACCCGTACATGCCTTTCATCTACCGAACCAAGGCCTTCAACTCGGTCAAGAGGGAAGCCTCTGGTGGACTTTCAGCCTTGTTGGCTGCCCACCAAAATTCATCGCCATTGTGAGGCACCTCCTCGATAGCATGAACGGCAGTGTCCTGCACAACGGCACCCAGTCAGAGTTCTTGCCCATCCAAACAGGGGTTAAACAAGGGTGTTTACTGGCACCAACTCTCTTTTCCATCTTCTTGGCTGCCTTCCTTACTCGTACCCGTGCCAATGTGGCCAGCCGGGTGAACTTTGAGTACCGGGTGAAGGGGGGTCTTTTCAACATAAGACGACTCCAGGCAAGAACAAAGGTGTCGGCAGCTTCCATTACTGAACTTCAGTATGCAGACGACCTTACCCTTGTTGCTCACACTGAACACAACCTACAGGAGCTCCTGAACACCTATGCAGACGCGTATGCACACTTTGTCCTTGAGGTGAATGTACGTAAGACTTAGATTCTCTTTCAACCTGCCCCTGGTTCAGACACACCTCCACCAACCATCCAACTTAACAGTACTACCCTCTCTAATGTTGCCCACTTTCGGTATCTCTGCTCCCACCTGTCCACCACCGCAGACATCTATGAAGAAATTCAGCATCAGATCAGATGTGCATCTCACGCCTTGAGCGGACTCCGGTATCGTGTCTTTAGTTGTATGGAGCTGAAATTATCCACAAAGTTGCACGTATATCGAGCAGTGGTCCTCCCCACTTGTTCACATACAGTAGGCACCTCAGGGCACTTGAAAACTTTCACCAACGTAGTCTACTGTACTTCCATCCTCCTAGTTCGCTGAGAAGACAAGAGAACAAATACCAGCATTCTTGCTGACACCAACTGTAGGAGCATGAAGAACTATGTTGAAGTGGCTATGTTCCTCGCATCGACGACAGTAGACTGCCAAGGCAGCTACTTTACAGTTACCTAACGAATGTAAATGTATCGCTGGTGGGCAATTAAAAAGGTATAAAGATAGTCTTAAGACAAACCTGAAAAGTGCCAAATCGACCCCCTCACCTGGGAGTCGATTACTCCATATCGTAATGCTTGGAGGAGCACCACACAGGGAGTTGCCAATACTTTCGAGTTAGCCCGACTGCAAACCGAGGCAGACAAGCGCCAACGTCGTAAAGACGCTGCCACCGCCTCTCCCACTGTAGATGGAGCCCTCCACATGTGCAACGAATGTGAACGACGCAGCGGGTCCCGTATCGGTCTCTTTAGTCACTTCAAAACTCACCAACCTAGGTGACATCCATACTAACTCATATCATTGTGTTATAGCTGGATGATCGTCATACTCGATTCAAAGTGACAGCACAGTAGTAGTAGTAGTAGTATGTGTGTGTGTGTGTGTGTGTGTGTTTTGTTTTTTATGCTTACCTATTATTTCCTACGGAAACTAGAAACTGTTTCGGAGAACAAATTAATTAGGAGAACTTCATCCGTGCATTAAAATCAAAGCCACTTCAGATAATATCATATAAGATGGTCATAACATATTATAAAATGTTCTTCTATAATGTAAAGCCTCTGTTGCTGTAGCTCAGACCGGCCAGCAACACAAAGACTCTGTTCTTTTACTGTATGTTGTCATCAGCTCTTCGTAATGGTTTGTCAAAAATGATCCAACTCACTACCCGAGCAGTACAGATCCAACTCACTACCCGAACAGTACAACAAGCTTTCCCCTAACACCCCAGCACCATATATCACCACCAGTCCGCACTCAATACCCCTCGACACCCTTTCTCAGCGCCCACATCACCTGGTCATCTCTCTCAGCGACCACATCACCTGGTCATCACTCTCAGCGCCAACATCACCTGGTCATCTTTCTCAGCATCCACATCACCTGGTCATCTCTCTCAGTATCCATGTAATAGGCCCCTGTCTCATCAACAGAACGTATTATATAAATGGGTCAATACATCTGATATTATATTCAGATTCACCACCCTGTAACTTTCCACTGTCTATGAGTAAGACATGAGATTGACACGTGAGCGGGCAACTTACCCAAGAGGGCGAGACCCATAGCTCAGCATTTCTGTAAGCACGCACTGCGATGCCCCTAAGCTTCAGTAGCTCACCTCAACTCATATCGTAAGGACGTGACCTAACGTTTATCATACATAAACGCCGTCCCTTTCTCATTCACTCCTAGACAGTGAGACTTACGGTTGATATACACTCAGGAATTATATATACAACCTTTTATAATAAATCAAAGGAACTACCGTTTGGGTTTCGTTGCTTAAAACCCAAATATAAATATGTGTGAACGGACTGGTTAATTGGACAAGCAGCCGATTCATATAGGTGGCAAGCGGTGTGTACGGATTCTTCAAACTGGTAGTCGTATCATCCGTCTGTGTCTTGTGAAAAACAAGAAACCACACAGCAGTGACGCGTTACATAATCCGAGTGTTTAAAACTATATCCCGCATTGAGACGATATGTAGTGAGCGCTCCTTATCTCTGTCACATACAAATACGTGCAGAATTCGTAATATACAAATATTACAGCCTGTTGGTACATATCCAGATTGAGCTGGTTGAGATAGACTCCACTCAGCATTCCCTAGACATTACAGTGTTGCAGTGTTGAAAAACAGTTTCGTAGCCTGGAATTCAATTGGTATTTCACTAGCAGCTGGGCAGTATTGTTGTGTCGTCAGCGCGAATTACGAATTCCGGTGTCATCATACAGATCTCCATATATACGTGGACTGTGAAGACTGGGCACACGGCAGTTTCGCCAGCGAACCAGCACGACCAGTGTGATAACCAATCATCAGTTTTCTGATCACCGGAGGAGGAACTCACCTAAATCAAGTGGACTCGTCTCTCACCAAAGCAGAAGCGTCATCTCGTTGCCAAGGAAACCAGCAGCAGCGCACGCATCCTAGGAAGAGGCCCCGCCCACACTCCACCCACCACTCCACTCAGAACTCTTGAAGGATCACATTTTCTATACAGACGTACTACTCTGTATAAATAGGTATTTAAATTACATAGTTCTACACACATGAACACGTTCGAGAGATATCTTCACACCGATAGGTTCGTCGGATAGGATTATTTCAATAATAAAGTGTCGAATGTAAGATTAATGTATTGAAATCCTATAGTTTACAGTAGTTTGTAAGTGTCTGTCTTCTTATTGATAATTTAAAAATTAACTACAATTCATATTCATTTGTCTTGTAAATGAGAGGCAAGTGATCTACTTATTGTTAAGTATTCATTGACCCAAGGGGGCTAATAGATAATTTCTAAGTTTCCCATGTCTAATGTAGATGAAATCGAACGCCTAGCGCAACTGTTTGCTGATAACCAACTCATCAATGATCAAGCCCAGACTGCCATAGATTTTGAGTATGGAACACAGTTAAATGAGTCGGTAGGAAGTAGTGAGAAAGTTATAGACGAATCATTTGACGACTTAAACCGTCGTACCCTACGGTCTGGTAATCACTATAGTACCTCACCTAAGTATACTAAAGCAGTTACCCCTGTTACAGGTGATAGTGTGTCTGTTGCTAAATCGGTAACAACATTATTAACCCAGCCTTCTGTTAAGAGTAAGAATACTAACTTGCTTACTAACACTAAAATGGCTTCGTCTAACCCTCACACCAGTACTACTACCACACCTAAGCTGATAATGTTATTAATATCATGCAGCGCGGCGATTATGTTCGAAATTTCACGGGACAAGACGATTATAGGGTCGCACATTTTATTCGTGCATGTGAAGATAGCATGCGCAATAGTCACATAACGACTGACGAAGAAAAGAAAGCATATGTACGTTCCCATATAACGCAGGGTTCCTATGCAGGCAGTCGTTTAAATGCGTTTGGTTTACAAAGCCCTGACTATGAAAAGTTCAAGCGAACGCTAATTGGGATTTTTGGAGGTAGGTCACAGCTGGGCCAACTGCAAATTATCTTCAGATGGTTGGATCGCTGTATTCCAGGTATACGAAACGAAACACCCGTTGACGCTATTGACATCGCGGGCCAGGTTCGCCAGGACATGCAAGCGACCTTCCGGTCATCAGGCTGGTACAACTCACGGGGTGATATGCCACAGGAAAATGTGGAAACATTGATAGAACTAATAAGTTTTCTTCTTTCCGTCCGTGTTCCCTTATATAGCCGGGCACAGGAAGTACAGTATGAACCACCCTTGGATATGGTGGAATAGGCAAACAAGCTCTGTCCCCAGGCTACGGGCCCCTTACTGGCGCAGCCCTCAGTGACGTCACCACAACCCCAGCCGTCTCAGATGCCACAGATGCCTCACCTCCAGACTCCTTATGCGACACACTTAGCTCCGATCGCTCCTCCCCGCCTAACATATAAACAGAAAACATCGTTACGATGCGCACATTGTAATAAACGTGGCCACGTAATGGAAGATTGTTTTCAGCTCCGAGGTAATAGTGCTAATTTTAAGGCCACACCCGGTGCAAAGCCATTCTCAAGGTCAAACAGAGAAGTAGCCAAAGCAGCACCTCCTCCTCCTACCCAGACAGCGCGCAAAGGGTGCGCTCTTCACAAATCGACATCTCATAGTTCACATGAGTGCGATATACTAATAAAGGCTACGGGAGTGGACCTAAGTGAAACGGAGGTGTCGTATAGGCGCAAGCAGAAACGTCCCCAGGACAAGTCATCGGGGGAAGACCAGCGCACACTACAGCAAGGAGAGGGATAGATAGGGTAATTCCCACCCCTCCTCACAGCACTTCTATAGCGGCCTCATTAATAGCGGCGCTTAGAAAAGTGGAAGTGTTGTCAGTGCCGGTGAGAGTGGATAATACCAGATTGGCTCTTGATATAGACACAGGTGCTTGCGCTAATGTATTGGCCTTGACATCATATCACGAGTTACAATGTAAATTCCCTCACCGCAAATTCAAATGGAGGCCTAGTAACGCTGAGCTCGAAGGAGTTTCAGGTACTCAGCTGAGCATCAAAGGAATGGTGACGTTACCACTCAGATTCTCAAGACGTGGTACGCCCTTCTACGCGGACTTTTATATAGTTCAGCAGTTCAATTTGCCAGCTGACGGGTTACTTGGTCTACCAACTCTTCGAAAGAACATGATAGATGTTCATCCACGTAATAATAGTGTTACGTTTAAAGGTGTTTCCTACACAGCAATGAGTCATTCTGAACCTATGCTCACCGCTAGGACGAAAGTGTTGTCTACCAATCCTATTAAGAGGAAGGCGGATCATGCGTCAGAGATATCTCTCGACCTCAACCACACACCTTCCCAGCGTGATTGCAGCAGCAAGAGTTGGAAGATAGTACCTGCAATTTTGAAGAGTACTCTCCATTACCAGAATGAGGAATTCACCAACGCAACAATCCTGTGAGCTGAAGTGAACATTAGTTTCTGCAAATGATTCGTTCACTGCCCAGGGTGTGACAGGACGTGACTGCAGTTGTTGAGACTACTCATCAATCAACATCCTGTCAACAAAATTCTTTCGTATGGCGTGAACAACCCCCAGTTACCAGCACCCAGCACCCACCCTAGTGATGATGACACATCCAGTCTGAGAGATGGTCTCTGCATTCTGAGGTATGGTGTTGTGGATGACGTTGTGTGACCATTAGCGGCGGTTTGCTGTACTCAGGATTTTTTTTTTGTGAGTATTGACCTAGTCACTGGACCTTGGAATCAGCTGTGTCTACTGTGGGGCACACACACACAAGTCTACGGGATTGCGGGAGCAATTTCACATTATCAAGAAATTAAAGAAAGGATGTTATGTGTGTGATTTTCTAGATATCACAGCAATGTCGAAGTGCAACAAAATAAATTCCTAATTCGAGGTATTGTTGCGAATTGCCAACAGACTCGACTGGCCAGGATAGATCAAATAGCACCACATGTCAAGGTGATCGATCATCCTCAGGGCAAGACACGCCTGTTAGAGCTGCTTGCCGACTATAGACATATAGTAGCCTGGCCAGGGGAAACGCTAGGTCAGACAGATTTAACATCCCATCATATAGCGTTAAAGGAAGGAACCAACCCTATTTACATACCAGCTTATAGACTACCTCATAGCCAGCGCGCTGCAGTGCAAGATATGGTACAGGGTATGTTCGATGAGAATGTCATTAGACACTCAAAATCCCCCTTTAACAGCCCATTATTCCTCGTCCGGAAAAAGGATGGTGGATGGCGCCCTGTCATAGATTTCAGGCGCGTAAATGATCAAACAATCCCTGATAGGTACCCAATACCTATCTTGAGTGACATATTGCAATCCTTAGGCAAGGATAATGCGGTATTTAGCAACTTAGATTTGCTTAGTGGGTATTGGCAAATACCACTCGATGAAAAATCACGAGAAATCACGGCTTTTAGCACGCCTCTAGGCCACTTTGAGTTTCTACGAATGCCATTTGGTCTCAGAAATGCCCCACTAACATTTCAAAGAATGATCAACACCCTGTTTGCCGGACTAATTGGTAACACAGTCTGCGCTTATTTGGATGATCTAATAGTAGTCAGTAAGGACGTCGATTCCCATCTGATTAAACTGCGTGAAGTTTTGGCCAAACTTTCCACAGCAGGACTCAAAATAAAACTCTCAAAGTGCGAGTTTTTAAAATCCAGAATCCATTTCCTTGGTCATGTAGTCGACGGTGAGGGCATACACACAGTTAATGATAAAGTCAAAGCTGTATCTCAGTTCCCGCGTCCTACCTCAAATGATCATGTGCGTAGCCTTCTCGGATTATCTGGTTATTATCGTTCCTTTATCAAGGACTATGCAACATTAGCATCGCCCCGAACGAGGTTGCTCAAAAAAGATGCAGTGTTTATATAGGATGCTGAACACGAGGAAAGTTTTACGGCATTGAAGACAGCGCTAACCAATGCCCCGGTTCTAGCATTCCCAGACTACACTCAACCTTTCACTCTCTGTACTGACGCTCCCGGAATTGGAGTCGGAGCAGTGCTCATGCAAGAGGACACGCGTGGGAAGTTTAGAGTGATAGCATTTGCAAGTTGCAAACTAATTGATGCTGAAACACGTTATTCGGTGACGCATTTAGAAACGTTAGCCGTTGTGTGGGCACGTAAGAAGTTCAAAGACATTATCTTTGGCTACAAGATAACTGTTTTTACTGATCATGCGGCAGTCACCGAACTGTTCCATGGCAGAAACTTATCAGGCAGATTAGTACGCTGGTATCTGACAATTCAAGAGTTTGACCCCGAATTTAGGTATTTACCTGGGAGGGCGAATGTTGTCGCCGACGCTCTGTCAAGAAATATAGCACCAGTTATGCCTGTATCAACATTCACTCTTTCGCAGCTGGAAGATGAGTAACGACGCGGCCCATATTGGTCAGCTGTTATTTTTGCTCTCGAATCGGGCGAGGATGTTAAACTCCCCAAGTTATTTCTTCCCTTAAGTCAGTTTGAATTACGACATAACATACTCCATAGGACGAGAAAATCTCCTGAGGGTAATGTGTCTCAAATAGTCGTACCTGACACGTTGCGCAAAGCAGTAATGACATTGTTCCACGATGTCCCACAAGCAGGTCACCAAGGTCGTGATAAATGCTAAGCGGATTTACGAAAGAAGTATTTCTGGAACACTATGAAGAAAGACATAGAATTACACATAGCTAATTGTTTGGCATGTGCTCAACATAAAAGATCAACAGGATCACCTGCCCCGATTCTACAATATCCTACACCAGACCGTCCGTTTGACACAGTCGCTGTTGATGTGTTACAACTCCCAATGAGTCATCAGGGATCAGGATACGTCTTAGTGTGTGTGGATCATTTTTCCAGGTTCGTGGTCTTGGTCCCACTAAAAAGCAAAACGGCCGAAGCAGTAGCCTATGCATTAGTGATGAATCTCATATGTCCATATACTACGCCTAAAGTTCTACTCTCTGACAATGGAACAGAGTTCAAGAATGAGCTAATAGAGCATATATGTGCACAATATGGAATTAAACAAACTTTTGTGACAGCTTATTATCCACAGGCTAATGGCCTTGTTGAAAGAACCAATCGTAAAATCCTAGAAATACTGCGTCCAATCGTTAGTGGTTTTCAATACGCATGGGAGGATTGGTTACCGCAGGTTGCAGCGTCGATAAATGGGTCAGTCAATAGCTCTACGGGCAAAACACCCTACTATATTGTCTATGGTACAGATAAACGTCTGCCTTACGACATCCTTACAGAGGCGCCATACCCGGTAAATAATACGGATGATTTTGCGGCAAAACAAATTCTTGTCTTTACAGAAATTCATAACCAAGTACGATCACAGCTTGCAGCGTCACGCGCCGAAATGATCATCAAACAGCATAAACATGCTAAACCTATCGCACTGAACGTTGGGGACGCTGTTATGTTACAGGTACCTGAAAGGAACTCCAAACTTTCGGCGAAACTTTCTGGTCCATTCCGCATAATCTCAAAAGAAGTAGGCAACAAATTCAAAATATGGAAGCCTAATGCACAGATCTCAGATGTCGTTCACGCGGATCGTCTGAAGAAGACCCAGATAAATGTCTTACCTCAAGTTGATGATAATGTGATTGATACATCCTTACAGACTGTTCAGAAGCAAAATGTCCCAAATGACTATTGTATGAAACTACGTTCTGCGAGTAGAAGTTAACTCGTACTTTCGCGTCAGATGGAAAACGTCGATGGCCAACTACAATCAGCATTGGACATTCTTCATGGTCTCAGCACAGCTTCGATGAATTCGACAATAGTTTCATGGACGTTGTTGTTCAAGCTGTACCTCAACAGAATCGTGTTATTTCTCAAACCTTTCACGCGATTACTGCTCTAGAATCAAAGGTTAATGCAATCATAATGGAGTCTAACCAAGTTTCGAGGATTGTTACTAGGTTACAGAAAGCAATCCCGACGTTAGAATGGCTCCTTTACTTCACAGAATATTTGCATGCTGCTGAAATTTCAGTTCATAAAATTGTAACCTCTAAAAATGGACTAATAGACAGCATTGTAGATGCCGGGATAGGACGTGTGGACGCGAAGCTTGTGCCTGTGCAGACGCTTCTTGAAGCTTTAAAAATAGCCAAGTTGCAGTATCATTTAACTCCGATTTTCAATGACAATGAGGTTCAATATCATTACCCACTGTTGGAGTCAACCCTCACGCACAATGCAATTCTGATCCACATTCCTATGCGTGGGCAACATGAGTTTAATGCATGGCATTTAGAACCCTTCCCCTGGTTTGTGAACGACACACTGTATACCCTAGATAGGCCTAAAGAACTTTTCTTAGTAGATGAAGAATATTCATTGTTATCAATAGAGGATTCAGAGGTACTGTCACGGTGTAAGTCGTCTTATCTACACCTACACGTATGTCCAGCCTACATGTTTGCATTTATTCCTGCTGCAGAAGGAATATGTGAATTGGCAGTCATACAACCAAATGTACGCACAGCGTTAGCGCAATGCAGTTATAGGCCAGTTAGTCTAAAGACTGTGTTCCACGCTCACCTTCACAATGTGCAGTATTTGTTCTTTCCAAATCTCACTACTGTAATTTTAAAATGCCAAAATGGTGTTAAGCAGCTAGTTGTGAAAGGGCATTACAAGGCTCCTGATTACTGTGAAATCACTTGTAGTACATTACGGACCTTGCCTACTCATCAGCATTTTGCGTTAAATCGAAAACTCAAGTCTGCTTTAATTCCACTTCCTATAATGAATTTCACTGTCAAGGATATTCAAATAGTATCAGAGAAATTAAAAGTGTTAGCCTTCTTGAACGAGACACATTTTGCTGATTTGAATAATAACTTGCCATTTTATCTGTCACGGGAATTTGCACTACCAAGTCTTACGATTCCCTCTATTCTGTTAATTCTGGCAATAATGTTCCTGTTCTGTTATTACCGGGCAGTATCATCCAAATTCAACATTGTTCATAACATACTAACCCGTACGACACAAAAGTCTAGGTCCCCTGTAGTAGAAAATACCCCTACAGTAATATCCCCAGCTTAGTGTCTACATATCTGTTTATAACATGGTTAGGGTTGTCTAGGATGTACTGTACTCTGTGAGTTATTTAGGCCTCACGGAGCTCGGCTGGTAGGTGACCGAGCGATGTAATAGGCCCCTGTCTTATCAACAGAACGTATTATATAAATGGGTCAATACATCTGATATTATATTCAGATTCACCACCCTGTAACTTTCCACTGTCTATGAGTAAGACATGAGATTGACACGTGAGCGGACAACTTACCCAAGAGGGCGAGACCCATAGCTCAGCATTTCTGTAAGCACGCACTGCGATGCCCCTAAGCTTCAGTAGCTCACCTCAACTCATATCGTAAGGACGTGACCTAACGTTTATCATACATAAACGCCGTCCCTTTCTCATTCACTCCTAGACAGTGAGACTTACGGTTGATATACACTCAGGAATTATATATACTACCGTTTGGGTTTCGTTACTTAAAACCCAAATATAAATATGTGTGAACGGACTGGTTAATTGGACAAGCAGCCGATTCATCCACATCACCTGGTCATCTCTCTCAGCATCCACATCACCTGGTCATCTCTCTCAGCATCCACATCACCTGGTCATCTCTCTCAGTATCCACATCACCTGGTCATCTCTCTCAGTATCCACATCACCTGGTCATCTCTCTCAGCATCCACATCACCTGGTCATCTCTCTCAGCATCCACATCACCTGGTCATCTCTCTCAGGATCTACATCACCTGGTCATCTCTCTCAGTATCCACATCAACTAGGTCATCTCTCTCAGTATCCACATCACCTGGCCATCTCTCTCAGTATCCACATCAACTGGGTCATCTCTCTCAGTATACACATCACCTGGTCATCTCTCTCAGTATCCACATCAACTAGGTCATCTCTCTCAGTATCCACATCACCTGGCCATCTCTCTCAGTATCCACATCAACTGGGTCATCTCTCTCAGTATCCACATCAACTAGGTCATCTCTCTCAGTATCCACATCACCTGGTCATCTCTCTCAGTATCCACATCACCTGGTCATCTCTCTCAGTATCCACATCACCTGGTCATCTCTCTCAGCATCCACATCACCTGGTCATCTCTCTCAGCATCCACATCACCTGGTCATCTCTCTCAGTATCCACATCACCTGGTCATCTCTCTCAGTATCCACATCACCTGGTCATCTCTCTCAGCATCCACATCACCTGGTCATCTCTCTCAGCATCCACATCACCTGGTCATCTCTCTCAGTATCCACATCAACTGGGTCATCTTTCTCAGTGTCCACATCACCTGGTCATCTCTCTCAGCATCCACATCACCTGGTCATCTCTCTCAGGATCTACATCACCTGGTCATCTCTCTCAGTATCCACATCAACTAGGTCATCTCTCTCAGTATCCACATCACCTGACCATCTCTCTCAGTATCCACATCAACTGGGTCATCTCTCTCAGTATCCACATCACCTGGTCATCTCTCTCAGTATCCACATCAACTAGGTCATCTCTCTCAGTATCCACATCAACTGGGTCATCTCTCTCAGTATCCACATCACCTGGCCATCTCTCTCAGTATCCACATCAACTAGGTCATCTCTCTCAGTATCCACATCACCTGGCCATCTCTCTCAGTATCCACATCAACTGGGTCATCTCTCTCAGTATCCACATCAACTAGGTCATCTCTCTCAGTATCCACATCACCTGGTCATCTCTCTCAGTATCCACATCACCTGGTCATCTCTCTCAGTATCCACATCAACTGGGTCATCTTTCTCAGTATCCACATCAACTGGGAAATATTCTCTGAGCAAAGACTACGCTCCCTTCCTTTAAATAATCTCTTAAAAAATATCTATTGTCTAAGTATTAATATTTCTGTAACACTTACTTTATATTCTTACTGTACCACCCAAACCGTTGTATCATATATTGTCATGTAAATAGAAGTTACCCCTGCAATAATTATATATTGGCCATCAAGGCATGATCAAACTGTGTCTGTCCCTTTGTTTCACCTTAATATGACCCGTGTTATATTGCTTCCTTCACTTATTAGATTACTGTATATTAATTCCAATGGAAATTATGCAGATATTTATAATATAAATGTAAAAAATAAAAATTCATATATGAAATAAATAAAAAAGAGAAAATCGTGGTAACATTTTCATATGTATTTACTAACACCATGTTACGTGTACTATTCCAGATACAAAATGTTATACAGGTAGTTCTGTTATAACGTGATAATTGTGTTCTTGTAAAACATCGTGTAATATAAATAACAGGACTTATGGAGATAATAGGGTTAGGTGCAGATTACTCCAAATCGAAAAAAAATTTCGTAGTTAGCCTAACACAAAGGATAGCACAGTCTAAATAAATGTTACATTCATATTTAATAATGATATCATACAGTAAATGTTACACTTTACCTTGAAAAAATATGAATACAACTTGATGGAGGAGAAGGTTGAGGAGTCATGAAACATCAAGCTTTTCTTCAAGTGTTATAGCCTTTCTTTTACGATCACCACCGGAAATGCGATCACCAGAGTGCTTCCCAGAGATATTCTTCTTTTCCATAGTCACAAAATTGGAGAAACAGTAATCAGAATTCACTAAGGACACTTAAAAACTTCAGACTGGAGTAAACAGAGCGCGCGGGTCTAAAACGTTATGTATTTTGTTTTTTTCTCTTAGTTAAAATTTTACATTTTACATATACTGTACAGGTATACTGTATACATAAATATTATATAAATTATTTCTGCAATTCTTCACAAACAAAACACATAAATCAATTGAACATGTGATGTCGACCGTGAACTGTAAATATTGAGCCAAGCCACAACACTGTACAGTACACTTTAAACGCTACGTATTTAGTTTTTCTCTTTTATTTAAATTTTTACAATTTACACACATATATATATATATATATATATATATATATATATATATATATATATGTATATATATGTAAATTGTAATTTACATATTCATATTATGCTAGAGCGTCCACAAAACATGAGAACCGTTTTAGTCCCCCCAGTAGAGACGTCCGTCCTCTACCCACTCCAGGCTGTCTTTGTCCTCCGTGTTCTTTTTGTGTTCTCGCTCAGGGACTCAAGTATTTCTGTATATGACACAGGATGATAAGGAAATTTGAATTTATTTGTTTATTTATTTATATATAATATACTGTAATATATTAAATATACTGCAAGTATTTTCTTTAATTTATATACGTGTTTCGTGAGAAAGGGAGGCTACATTTATGGTGATCGTTAAGGACCAAACTCCGAACCCATGACGTGACTTTTGTTCATTATTTATATTGTAGGAATTCGTGGTATAATGTTGTCTAGCACTCAGGATGGAAGGAAACTCTAATGTGGTTTTCTTGTATAATATAAGTTATATGATAGACAGTCTGGTGCTGGAGGTGCCGTGTGGTGAGGAGCTGCTCAGTAGAGACGTTCGGTGAGTAGCGTGTTGAAGGAGGTAGATGTGCAGGAGCTTCGTTAGAGAAGATGTTGCCTGTTGCTGGCCTCCTGGTTGAATGAATGCTGACAGCGTGGAGCTTGCTGGAGGAGGTGTTGCTTGTTCAGGAAGATGGCCAGAATGAGAGTTGGTTGGTGAGGATGCGCAGAGAAGGACAGCTGGTGGGTCGCCATGCTCGCTGGCGGGAGCGAGGACCGCTTGGCAGGCGAGGAGAAGCGAGGGCCGCCAGGCAGCGGCGGAGGAGGAGGTGTTGCTTGTTCAAGAAGAGGGGCTAGAATAAATCTCAATGGAGAGACAGAGCTTATATACCCAGCAGCCGTGAGTCCTCTATGAGTCATGTTGGGAAAACCCGAGAAGTAACCGGTCTTTTGCTCGGTTGCTAGGATACGGCGGCGCATCTGGTGACGCCGCTCGTTTGGTTGCTAAGGAAGGCGTCGCAGGTGGGATGCAGCTACGCAGTTGTAGGGGAGACGTCCACTACAATATCCTAAATTTACCACTGTAGGTAGTTTCAAGATTAATGCCGTCATTTACTGAATATTCTTTGCAAAAAAATAAATTTTAAATGAATTATTTATAAGAGATAAGTATTATGATCAGTAAATATACAGATATGTATTACTGGCCACCTCCGAACACAAGGACGGCTAATAATAGCCACAGGCGGTCACAGTCAAGGTCACTTTCCCTTTCTTGTCACTGGCAAATGGGGAAGGGGGGGATGATAGCAGCTGTGTTTATTACGGTATGTTAGACTGGTTTATAATACATTTTTATTATTTTAATATACCGGTAATCTTCATTTTAATCCAGCTTCCCAAATGTAAGTTTCAGTATAAAATAATTAGTGGTACTGTAGGACCTTGTGAGTGGTTTACTGTATACATAAATATTACATAAATTATTTCTGCAATTCTTCACAAACAAAACACTTAAATCAATTGAATATGTAATGTCGAACGTGAACTGGAGCCACAACAACCGTTCGAGTGGAATCGCGTTAGAGCAAACGAGTTCGCGTTTTACAAATATCGTTCCTCAATTCATAAATCGCGTTCGAGCAAATTCGCGTTGTCAAAACACACGTTATAGCAGAACTCACTGTATAATAATAATTCCTTGGGATAAATATACAGTATACTGTACTGTATATATGAGGCTCTCAATTGGCTCAGCCATGTCAACTTTGTTATTATTATCCACTCTATCTGTATTTTCTGGCTAAATAAACTATTTCAATATCAATGTTTACACTATTCTCCCTCTGTGACTCTTTATATACAGTACGTAATAGGTAACAGGTATATATTTATATTGATCTGTTTCTATATTGCGATTTATTAATTTTCTGTTATTTATATATCTTTTTTCCCGCAAGGCATATCAAGTCGAGGTTGAATTGTTAATATGCCGAGTAATAAATTACTGATTTTTTATTAAAATATTTTATTATTATTATTGTTATTATTATTATTATTACTACTACTACTATTATTACTATTATTATTATTATAATAATTATTATTATTATATTATTATTATTAATATTATTATTATTATCATTATTATTATTATTATTATTACTTGTGCCGGTGAGTTTTCGTGTATGCATGTGTGTGTATGTGTTTGTGTGTGGGGGGTTATGAACATATATATATATATATGCAATATTCAGAAATTTCAGAGTAATTTCAAATGCCCCGCCATTAGCGATACTGAGCGTTCAAGGTCGTCTGAGGGGAGAGAGCGCTGCCTGCTCATAGCGAGAGATTGCGGAACTAGGCCTATATGATATTAAATGTAATTTACCGAATTAATAATGATGCAATTCATGAAGTAAGGGACTATTATTGAATTTGAAATTATTATAGATCGTTCATCAGTCTGAATGATGTTACGGGTGTCCCAAGGAGTTATTAGTTAGGCGGAAAATATGTCACGTAGGCCTAAGCTAGCGCCTTGGAGAGACGCGACGCTGGCTGGTCCTCAGTCACGTGGAGGCATTCTGTCCAGCAAGACGTCCCTGCGCGGCCGTCACAGAAATAGTCACGTGGCCTAGTCACCTGTGTTGGGCTATTGCAGTATAACAAGTAAGTCTCATTCGATCTCAGACAGGGTTAGATAGGGCAGTGATAAAGTAAACTAGAGCTAACAGTGAGTTCATTTCAGGGTTTCCGTCAGAACCCACTTGACTGGAGTTGACCGGAGTTGACTGCGAGAGATTGACTGCCGTTTGAGACTGCTGTTGATGATTGAGGGTGGCGATTGTCGCCATTGGACCTATCAGTGTAGGCCTGTCACTGTTTAGCGGGGTAGCAAAGGATCTCTTGAGTGAACGAGTGCTCCCGACAACTAAAACGACACGGGACCAGCATCAGCAGTGGGTGATCAGTTCTTACCACTCCGGTGCACAACCCCACATGTCCCGAGCAGCTAGTGAAACCCTCTTGCTAACGGGAAGCTAAAGTTTCTCTCAACTGTACAAGGTCTGATTGGCTCACTCCCTTCCGCTTTATGGACGCACTGGGAGTACACTGAGGCTATCTGAGTAAACTAATGGTCACACACTGAGACCGTGAGTCTAGGTCTCTAGGAGATACCTAGAGGAACATTTTCCCTCCCTTATTACGGGTGTAGTTAACACCATTCCTCAGACTGATATTATCTTGACGTGTGTAGTTTAATAGTTTCTAAATAATTTTAATAATATTGTTGTGAATGTTTGTGCCATTAAGTGGAACCAGAGTGATACTGTGATTTGATTCTTTTAATGCCTCTAATTGTTCTTCATAATTCTGAGCTCAGGTATAACCTTGTTCCCCAGAGTAGTGGTTAGGTTAGGTTAGGAAGTGTGCATCTGTTGGGGTGCTATAATTTTGTTGAGTGCCCTTAAGGCCTATTCATTGTAGAATATTTAATTTCTTAATTTTTATCACCATTTCCTCAGTGACTGATATTATTTTGTGAAAGCCCTTAAGGCCTGTTTCATGTGTGCAAGCAACATTTCTTAATACTCCAAATTTATTGTTGCCTGAGTTTCTAATAATTTCTATATCATGTATAACTTTTATTCCCCAGAGTAGTGTTTTAAGTTCAGGTTAAGAGGTGTGCATATTGGTGTACCATTATTTGATTGTGTTTGTAGTGTTGGAGGGAATATAAGTGTCTAAATTTTACAGTGTGTCTCATTCATCCCAGTCACAGACGCTATCCTTCCACGGGTCACGGACAATTTATTTTGTTTAGTAGTTTTAAGTGTTCTTGTGCTGGTTCGGGATTTTTCTCAAAGGGGCGCTTCCACTGCCATTACCATCTAGTAATTTTAAATAAACCCCAAGTCAAGTGAGAAATTAAAGTCCAGTATATCCCGACCGGTTACATGTATATATATATATATATATATATATATATATATATATATATATATATATATATATATATAGTATAACTCTATTGGGCAGGTGATGGAGGCCAGCCAAGGCGCGTGTAGTGTGATCAGGCGTAAAGGAGGTAACAAGGGAGTCTGTACCACCTGTGCCTGGCTGCTCGTTAGTCGCCCTCCACCACACTAACTACCTCACACCCAATACACTCATACTAACACTAGAATATTGCCTCAGTTTCAGAGGTGAGATACATATGTTTATTTCTTGTACAGATGCAGATGGTCTGTCAAACTACTGGCCAGATTTATTATCATTTAAATGCATAGCTTCGTGACGGACAGTGAGGTCAAGTATAGTAATATAAATAAATAGATACTTTAATGATAATTGAATGAGCTTTAAGAGTTTATCAGTAATGGAGTACTGGTGATGTATTGAACCAAGGGAAGGCGGACAAAAAACACCTAGGCCATTGATGAGATGCTACACTCAGGACGCCATCGAAATTGTGTCTTTTAATAAAGGAAAGTTTAGTAAACTTCTCAAAATAGAACTTCAGCTTTTTTAGTTATAACAGACATATAAATGTTCTAGGTAACATGACTTGATATTGAAATGAAAGGTATACGTAAAAGTACAAAAAGTACATAGATACGTGATATGTTTTATTTTAGTTGTTGGGAAAATAGTGAATCCGCCAGAATAAAACTAGTAACAAAATTCACATGAAACACTGGGGAGACAACTAATAAAACACCGCAGCAGGGCTTAAGGAAACTCACATGCAAAATTCTTGTCGTCCATTTTGAATAGAATGTTATGGAAGTTTATAGCAATAGTTGTAAGGGTAAAGAAGAGGGTGTTAATATTTGTTGGTCTTTTAGAATCATGCTAAGATGTGTGTGTGTGTGTGTGTGTGTGTGTGTGTGTGTCTTCATCCAACAATAACATACACTCTGACCAGTTTATAAGAATTTAGTTCAATATTTATTCTCTGCGTCGCTCTGTATGACAATGGTGATAACAGTATATTAGATTTTGTCAATAATTACATTTTACTCATCTGTTGTACTTAATATGTCGAATTACTTATTATTTCTTTATCATATTTGAGTCTAACTTTTATGTACCCTGTATTTGTGTACCATAATTTATAAAAATATATAAAAATATTTTATTTTCTCGTTTGCAATGTTATCTACGTTTCATTTTTTTTATTCCACAGTACGCACTCCAACACTCCAACACCCCAACACCCCAACACTCCAATTTGTAATTTCATTTATTTGGCTTCATAAATATTCATAGGTATTTTATTTCTCGTTAGAACATGATCATGAAAGGTTCCAGATACATTATGTGAAAGCAGGCAAGTTCAGCGGCGTCACAGACCCCGATACATCACTTTCCAACAGTCTTCACTGCTATCCACGTCCCCGCTACTCTCGTGTGTGACTCAAGTTTGATAGTTTTAGGTTAGGTTAGGTTAGGTTGGTATAGCTTTGGGAAAATTTAATAAATTCAAAGACAGTAGGTAGGAAGATTTGCTTACATTATAATATGTTTCTAGAGTCGGTAATTTAAAGTCAGAATAAGTTTATCTGTATAAATTAGGTCAGATCGGTAAAGATGGGTCCAATAAGACTTGAAATATTTCCTATAACGTTAAGTTAGTTCAGCTTTTGTACAATAAGTCAGATTAATTTCGAAGAGAATACGTTCATTGAAAGCTGAGTTATTTCAGTTAAGATTCGGTAGTTTAGTTTGTGTTAGGTCAGGTCAGGTCAGGTTAGGTCAAGTCAGGTCAGGTTAATTTAGTGCCGTGGCCCTCGTGAATATCACTCCCCCGTTCTGAGTACTTAATAAGTTAGGAAGTGAATGTGGTGGAGTGTAGTTCTGGCCAAGTGGCTTCTTTAAGTGTCATAAACAGTGTACTGCATCCACACTGTCCTTAACGACCAGTCATGGCTATGTAACCCAATTTATAAGTTTAGTTTAAAATAAAATAAATACGTATTTATTCATATACATTTGTTTAGTATTGGGTTACCTGAATCCAGGTCCAACTATTTTATTACAGGCTTTACAAATAAGATTAAACTTTTACACAAAATACACTTAATGCTCTTACAGTCCCATAGTGGAGCACTGGTAGGCAGAGGTACGTATGTCAAGACTTCATAGATATATGTCGTAACTGAAGAGATTTTCCTCTCATTGCGCAAACCACAAATTTTCCAAACTATTGTCATACACTTAATAAAACTGCAACACAATATTCAACCAAATTCGAAACCCACACCCCCTTCAACACACTGCACCCCCCCCCCCCCCAACACACACACAGTGGTCGACATTTCCAAACACAAAAATTATTGCTCTATTAAAACTGTCGGAAAATAATTGTATTTTTCTGCAAAACAAATACATATAAAATAGGGTCCATGACAGGACATGAATCTGTGTAATAAAACAAGAGAACCATCAGGAATATGTCTTCTTCACCAGAGTTTATCCTTTTAATTGACTTTACTTGACTCATAAGCTTTAGCACAAACACAAAGAATCACCGTAACAAAAATATTTACTTTGAAAATCTAGATTATCATGTTACTGTTTATATATTACAAAGAATGTTTATTACAATGAATAATTCCTAAATATCTATTCTGTTGTGTAGTGCAGGCTATATGACTCAGTAAACACGGCTTAAACACAAAAAACCAACAACAACATCGACCTCGACCATAAATCTGAATTCTTCACATTATATTTCTTGTACTTGTGTTGTCTTCATGGCTGAATACATGACGAGTATCAGAGACAGACATGTGACTCCCCAAGTGTGTGTGTGTGTGTGTGTGTGTATCCGGCTTTAAGACACCTTTTTAACACGTCATAATTCTTTGTATGCATTTGGTAATGAACAGCCATACAGACACCAAGAACAAAAAAATAATAAAACCTTTCAGAAAAATTGCTTGGTTACCTACAGCCCGCCCCTGCAGCAGCCGGGCACCTACAGGGCTCACGGCTGCTTCCGAGATTTGTAGTTTGGCTTGTTCCTTCACCCGGACCTTAGCCCTGTGATATAGCGCCTTACTCTCTCTCTCTCTATTTTCTCTTACTATCACTGCTGCTGGAAGTACCTGATTGACTCACACTATTCCTCTCTTTACAGTATTAAACTTGCTCTTCACTACGTCAAGCTGTATCCTCACCGTCCCTAACGGCTTATGGAATCCACCTACACGGGGTGCAACCAAGCCCAGTGTGTTCTAAGGTTCACCCGATGAGAAGTAAAAGTGTCTGTTACATTGAACTGATGTTCCTCCGCCTCCAGCACTGCCATGCTAAGATCTTTGTGTCATGACCGCGATAGTTACACACACACACACACACGAAAACATTCAAACATTTTGAAAATCCTTAATATATATATATATATATATATTTCATGTAGATTCACAACGGAAACGTGGTTATGATAAATCTTGATAAAATCACACAGGGAAAATGGAAACAATGGAGAACCTTAGCTTTCATCTTTATTCAAGATATCTTCAGAGGTAACTGAATTACAAAGACTGAGAGAGCTTATGCAGGTCAAGTAAAAAAAACATGACTTCCACTAATCCACACACCAAACATATGGAGAGATTATAGGAACGGGAGACATAACTCGTCATGTCACGTCATGTAAAATATATGAGTCCCACTAATCATCTATCATACATCTACCTTACATGCTTTCAAAGCATTTCTAGCATTGGGCCACTGACAAATAAATTTGTGTAACTCTCGACAGGAGCTGCCAGGCACAGGCCAACCGGCCTATGGCAGACTCCTTATTTTCTGATGTTCTTATTATCAGTTTTGTACTAACTATCACTAAGGTTTAAAGAATTCATTTCTCTAATCAAACTTGCTTCAACCAGAAGTCTTTCTGTGACACGTGATGATTTGTACACTTCTAAACTGTTTTCCCAATCTATGGGATGATTATTGTTCCTTATATGAACGAACAGTGCACTGCTTTCAGATGCCGTTCTAATATTGTACTTTACTTGTGCTGTTTAATTCTGAGTTGTAATGCTTTCCCAATCTGACCTATATGATTTCCATTACAATTGCTACATGGCATGCAGTAAACACTTCCATTTACATTCAAGGTTGAGCTATTATTAATTAATATATTAGTAATAGTTGAGTCATACTTAAAAACAACATTAATGTTGAATAATTTAAGGGACTGAACTAACGGGACAAATGAACTAATGAAGATTATGGCAGTCTCCCCTTAAATACGTGATTAATTCATAGATTATTGGATAATGATAATAATAATAATAATAATAACTATAGTTTTCCGCTAAATTTTAAATGATCCTTTGTTTCTGTTTTGAGGTACTGCATTTGGTCACCAATATGACACCAATTGTCGTTAACAGGCCAAGAGGCCTAGTTTAGAAGGAAGTTTTTCTTATTTTTCTGATAATTTGGCCACCTTAATGTACCACTTGGTATATCTTTGTTGTTAATATTAAAGCTAGTTTATATTTTTGCTTTTTGAAGTGTTGGTGTCTCAATAAAGTTTTCACAATGCAAGACAAACGACTTTTATTCCAAACTACCCATTATTTCGTGGTTGAATATGGAATGAATATTGAGATGATTTGCTGACACCAGGTAAAGTGTTCTAATTACGCATCCCTAAGGTTTAACCCTTAACAAAATACTATTACGGTTAGAAGGTTTTATGTACCTCCTAGCTGGAATTTTATAATTTATCCAGCCTTTTTATGCATTACAAGTTTCCCATTTTAAGATGAAACTCGTAAAATTCAATTCTACAGAATTATTTGAAACGTGCTTGATTAGGAATAGTGCTCCAAATCACGCACACCTCAGGTCCCTAATTACGTGTGTGTGTGTGTGTGTGTGTGTGTGTGTGTGTGTGTGTGTCAGTATAAGGCTATCTCGCGTGTTAAAGGTGATGTTAAAACACTGTTATAACGAAATGTTTCTCTTTATAGCTGTAAAAAAATAATCATCCTCATTAAATATATAAGATGCACCACCTGAGCCGCTGAGTGTCCCATAAAACCCTACACAGCATCATAAACAACCTCATAAGACTTGCTACACAACACTATGGTGAGGTGTGTTACCCTCCACAGCATCTTAAACAACTTCATAAGACTTGCTACACAACACTATGGTGAGGTGTGTTACCCTCCACAGCATCTTAAACAACCTCATAAGACTTGCTACACAACACTATGGTGAGGTGTGTTACCCTACACAGCATCATAAACAACTTCATAAGACTTGCTACACAACACTATGGTGAGGTGTGTTACCCTCCACAGCATCTTAAACAACTTCATAAGACTTGCTACACAACACTATGGTGAGGTGTGTTCCCTTTAACGATAAATTCTTCAGTAGAGAAAAATAAATACATATATCATGTGGTTATCTTAGCACACCTAACCTGACGTAACGTAACCTTTTCAATCGTAAACCTCGTATAATCTAACTTAAGTAAATCTATCTACAGTAAATAACCTAAGTTAACTTCACCTGCCGCTATTTTAACTTTATTTAAGAAAGCTTAACGTAATTTAATCGAACTTGCTTACCTAAACTATCTATATCCAACTTAATCCACCCAAATTTAACCTAGCCCCAATTTACCAACGCCTAATGTAGCCTAACCTAACCAAACCTAACTTAACCTAACCTATTACGTTTCGTTAAGTTAGGTTATTTTAGGTTAGGTTAGGTTAAGTTTTCCAGCATATTTTCTGATGCAGAATTTCAGGTAGACAAAATTCTCTTCCCATCAGGGGAGGAAAGTGTGATTGGAGGGAGGAGGAAGAGCACATCATGCGTGACGGGAGGAGAGAGAGAGACACGTGACGGGAGGAGACAGAGACATGCGTGACGGGAAGAGAGAGAGACATGCGTGACGGGAAGAGAGAGAGACACACGTGACGGGAGGAGAGACACACGCGTGACGAGAGGAGAGAGACATGCGTGACGGGAGGATGAGAGAGAGAGAGACGTCTATGACGGAAGGAGGAGAGAGAGAGAGAGACGTCTGTGGCGGGAGAAGAGAGAGAGAGAGACGTGTGTGACGGGAGGAGAAAGAGAGAGACGCGAGTGTGACGGGAGGAGAGAGAGAGAGACGTGTGTGACGGGAGGAGAAAGAGAGAGACGTGTGTGACGAGAGGAGAAGGAGAGAGAGACGTGTGTGACGGGAGGAGAGAGAGAGAGAGAGAGAGAGAGAGAGAGATGTGTGTGATGGGAGGAGAGAGAGAGAGAGAGATGTGTGTGATGGGAGGAGAAAGAGAGAGAGAGAGAGACGTGTGAGACGAGAGGAGAGAGAGAGAGAGAGTGAGAGAGAGAGAGTGAGAGAGAGAGAGAGAGAGATGTGTGTGATGGAGGAGAGAGAGAGAGAGATGTGTGTGATGGGAGGAGAAAGAGAGAGAGAGAGACGTGTGAGACGAGAGAGAGAGAGAGAGAGTGAGAGAGAGAGAGTGAGAGAGAGAGAGAGAGAGAGAGAGAGAGAGAGAGAGAGACGTGTGAGACGAGAGGAGAGAGAGAGAGAGAGAGAGATGTGTGTGATGGGAGGAGAAAGAGAGAGAGAGAGAGAGACGTGTGTGACGAGAGAGAGAGAGAGAGAGAGAGAGAGAGAGAGAGAGAGACGGGAGAATGAAGGAAAGGCGCACTACAGTTCTTCACGAGTCTTGAAATAATTTGTGTGTATGTGATGGTGATAAATGGACCACAAAGATTAATGACTCTCGTGGTTAAAAGTCATTTGCTGGCCTCATAATCTAGTATGATGTTTGTGGTATGTTTCTTACTGCTGGGAGTCGTGGTGTAGCGGACACTGACCCCCACAGCCACACAGCTCTCGTGTCTTGGCATGTTTAAACAATATTATTGTTGTATCTTTATTATATTCAATACGGTTTTATACCTTCACACACGAAGGCCTAGGAGAGTCTTTTGGCGAGAACAAATATAATAATAATAATAATAATAATATTCTGAAAGTTTGTAGTCAAGTATCGTAATAATTGACTATTTTTTTCATCATTTACCAAACATACTTTCTTTGAGGCTTCATCCTACCTGGCAGCTCAAAGTTAGGTGAAATGAGATGGTTTTAAGCCCTTGCACACGATGACCTTCTAATCAGGAGGTTAAGTCATCGTCCACAGATTGTTGACATTGTTCTCTAAGTGTTAAGTCATCATACAATATTCAGGAGTTAAGTCACCGTATCTAAGGGGTTAGGTCATCGCGCTGAAGGGGTATACTCATTGTATTCAAGGGGTTAAGTCATCGTATTCAAGGGATTAAATCATCTTACTCAATGAGTTTAATAGTCGTACTCAATTGGTGAAATTATCGTCCTCAGGGATTGAGTCATGGTATTCAAGGGGGCTAACTGGGCGTACTCAAGGGGTTAATATGCTGAATGAATAATTGTGGGGAAGAACAATATCTATAGAAAGGGAAGCAGCGAAGAGTCCCGTAATCATATACTAACGTAACAAGAAAGTGTTTTTGGTAGGAAATTTATAATTGCAGGTGCAAGGAAACAGTGTGGCAACAGCGAGCATATCCGTACATTCACCACACTGTATTGAGCTAAGCAGCGTGAAAGTTGATACTGCAATATTCTAATATGAAAAACTGTATACTTTCTCTTCCGTGGTAACGTTAATGTGTTGTGTCACTTTTGATGCAACAAATATAAGCATTATTTCATCTAACTCCACTGAGCTATACTTCATAATAATCTCCAGACCAAATACAAATATTGAGAGAAGATCTGTTTAGTTTAAATCATTATATATTAGTTCATTATTCTAAATATAGCCGAATATACTTGTCAAAATAGTCTTTAAGATATATATTAATTTTGTAAGACTATATCACAGGTCGTTTACGTCACTGTTGCTCATGCCTTGGCGAGTTAACGGGATAAGAGAGGAGTGATTATCTGCTACCACCAACCAGGGTGGCCACTTTACCGCGAGGCGTCACGCTCTTCACACTCCGCAATAATTAATAAAGTAACATATAAAGTAATAATAATTCATGTAAAGACGCTGCAGTAATACTGATCCCGTGAAGTAGTCGACACAAGACATGTTCCATCTAGTATTTTATATTCTTGGTGTAGTAACTTTAGCGTCACGATAAAATAACAGTAAGTACGCGAAAGAAAATATTCCTCAGGTATAGTACGAGTATATAACCAAGACCTGAAACAACTATACTCAATACCTGACCTGACTGATGGATGTTTTTCGTGCGTGAGGGAAGTTCTTTTTAGTTCAGTTTAACTCAACCAATGATGGAGTAATTTTTGTTGTGTTGTTCCTTTAGTTTATTGACACACTGATATGAACAAGTAAAAGAACATCTTCCTAAGTTGAGAATGATTGTTTGTGGTCTGGCATAGAATCTAAGTTAACAGCGCTCCTGCTGAAGACCTTACGTACTTAACAATAATATTAACGAAGGAATTATCAATGTGAGGATCAAACACTGCATCATCTTCCGTCACAGTGGACCAAAACATAGGACTGCTCTAACGTTAACACCAGCGGCTATTATGAAATAACTGGGCAGTAGGATTATGTTGTTATAATATAAATATGCGTGTGTGTTGTGCATATGTGTGTGTGTGTGTGTGTAACTGGTACAGGTTTATACTATTATGTAGTGTACAAATAGAACAACAAGAGAAGACAAGCATGTATATATAGCGCCTACAGGACACAGGGTGATGTTTAATAGCTGAACGGTTTGTTTAGGTATAGTAATTTATGCAGCAAGATAGAGATATACAACACTGCTGCTTATAAATGTTGATAAGAATAAGAGCATCAGAAGTAACACCGACCTTTAGATCCCGCCCTGCCTAGTGTCTCATTAAGTTCTCACAAACTCTTTCATTATAATTCTGTACAACCATTGTCTTTCTTCTTATTTATTGTTATATTCAATCCAACTATATTTTGTTTCTGTTACTTCCATCACAGATCAAACTGTTGTTATTTATTATATACTATAACTTCTCATGGCTAAATAATTTCTGCATAAAGGATAAGACACCTCTGCCAGAGATTACTTTTGCTTTTATTGCTAAGTT
This sequence comes from Homarus gammarus, assembly GCA_958450375.1. NCBI lineage: Eukaryota > Metazoa > Arthropoda > Malacostraca > Decapoda > Nephropidae > Homarus > Homarus gammarus. The sequence continues at coordinate 1,788,308 of CAUDMG010002530.1, forward strand.
AAAGAAAATTACTTCGTATATGGTAACATTTTCTGTTTCATTTATCAGGTCGTTTACTATCATAAGACAACCAAATTGCTAAAAAACATAGGTTATGTTTGGTTAGGTTAATTCAGGTTCAGTTAGGTTATCTTTTGCATTTTGATGATCTACATGATCGTCTATGGCCATTATGATGTAACCCCCCCCCCCCCCCAAAAAAAATGGAAGAAATACATAGAAGTTATCCCTATTAGGCACACACACGCACACACATTTTATATATATATATGTGTGTGTGTGTGTGTGTGTGTGTACAGGAAGAGCGGTGGTAACAACAGACGACAAATAATACAGAGCTAATCACAACACATGTATCACCAGGTGAGTGTGATCACTTCCTAAAAACTCATATCCATTGTTTCCCAATTAACAACTACATACATGCTGTTACGCCGTCTCTTAATTTACTTAAATATCCAGGTTCTAGGCGTAACCAAACAAAAAGTGAAGTAAATTAAAAGAATAAAAATAAATAAAGTAAACCTTTAAGAATTTAACTGATTAAATATTAACACAATAAAGAGCCTCGTAGGCTGTCACAACAAATTGATTCACCATCGAGACTTTTAAGACACAAGTGATACTAAACATCGAAACATCAAAAGAATAAAAATAAAGCACTGGATTACGTTAACACTGCATAAACATATGAAAACTATCACTGAAATTAACTAACGTGAAACAACACTGAATTACTTGAATACAACTAAGCAAATACTGATGGACACAAACAGAGACATAAATAGGTACTCACATAGATATACCACATTGGTGGCGACAGGAACAACACAAATAAATTAAGTATAAGTAACAAGTGACACTCAAAGGATGTGGACTGTATGACAAGAGGACTGAACTAACTCAAGTCAGTTGGTGGGTCCTATATATAAGGTCGGCTCCCGCCACGCGACCCGCCGGTGGGTCGTTTAACGATGCAGATGGTCGTTAGAGAACAAAGAATGCTGGTTACAATACAAAATAAAGAAATAAGATGGTCTTGAACAAATAATGACAGTTAAAACCTTAACAGCACAGGGTAAGGTGACTAGAATATATAATAGTAAATTTAACACATCATTACAGGAATAATATGGAACAACATGGGAGCATGTTGTATAAAAAAATTGAAAAAATACGACACGGTCGTAACAATGCATACACCAATACATACATAATGGTAGCGCTTTGTGTAACGAATATGGCCGAACCAAGGGCTACCTAGACATAAATTTGGTTAAGGTGAAGAAGCTGTCGCCAGCACAACAACCACACCCTGAGTTAGCGAGCTGCATGACCCAGTGTCAAGGAACAGTCCGAGAAGACTGGACAACTCGCCAACTTCACTGGCTAACCACTACCCCGGAACACGATCCGCAAATCGATTAACATCCAGGTTCCCAATTACTGCTGGGTAGACAGAGGCAAATAGTGTAAAGAAACTTGCCCATAGTTTCACCTTGCCCGGGGATCGATGCATACATACATACATACATACACACAACCCTTCCTTCCTGACCGTCACTATCTATACGGAAGTTATCAAGAGATGGTGAATATTCTTCAATACAATAACATGAGGGACAGTGGCGGTGTTGTCGTATAAGGAGAACCAGCCTTAGGATTATCATATAAATTACTTCTCTTACTGCTAAAGTTTTAACACAGAAAATTAAAAGCGCAAGAAGGATTTTTTTTTTAAGTTGGCGGAGATCCTGACCAACTCACAGCATCCTGGAACCGGAGGTCTTGTAAGAATATAGATCGCAGGTGATATTTATACCCTATCCTACCCTACCCTACCTTACCCTTTCCTGCCCTATCCTACCTTACATTTCCCTACCCTATCTTCTCCCGCCATTTCCTTACCATAACTTGCTCTACTCTCTATCTTAACCAACCTTCTGTTACTTTACCCGACCCGACCTTACTCTACCCTACTTTTCTCTACCATACCTTTTTCTACCACACATTACCCTGTCTTACCTTAATAAATGTATTCAAATTTACCCAGGTAATACTATTGTTCTCTGCTGTGCTACAACCGCAGGGGATCGTCACGATTTCTTTCGGAGGATTGAATTCTGGTTTCAATGTTCCCTTAATTTATTAATTTCCAGCCAAACGAAACCTGACCTGACCTGACCTACAATGTGGAGTTATATTCATTGCGTTCTGAAATATTAATTTGAATAATTTAAGACTGATTTTGTTTTGATAACGAGTTCCCTCGTCATCCTCATAGTGTACCGGCTACGATATTTGTTGGTCTTAAAACATTGCTCACACTTTACCCATCATGTATATAAAGTATCAAATGAATAAGATACTCGTGTTCTTTCAGATGTACGACAGAATTTTAGAAAACAGATTTAAGGAATCTGTTGCATTATAATCTACAAGAGAAACATTCTGTAGTAGAGATCCCTCCCTCTTCTTAACACAAGTTGTGTCCAGCGAGATGTTTTCATTCAATAAATATCCCGAGAATAGATTTGGATTCAGTAATAATCTAGGAAACTTCAGTCACTAGCGACTAAGAACTGAAGAAATCAGTCACGGGTTAAGGTTCATCAGGGTTGTTGCTGAAATGTCCTCACAATTTGTATAAAAGCGGCAGTAGTTTGTAGTTTAATTTATATCAGCATATATAATATTTTATCTATGCGCACAAACATATTTTTCACTTATACGACTAAAAATGAAATATATATATATATATATATATATATATATATATATATATATATATATTATATATATATATATATATATATATATCATGTAAATCCACAATTAAAACGTGGATAAGATAAATCTTGATAAAATCACACGGGAGAATGGAAACAACAGAGCACCTTAGCTTTCGTCTTTATTCAAGACATCTTCAGAGGCAACTGGATTACATGGACAGAGAGAGGCTTAAATATACAGGGTGACCTAAAAACATGAGGTCAGGTCAAAATGATGACATCCACTAATCCCCACACCAACACAAACGTAGAGGAGCTTAAGAGAAGGGTGGTGACGTGACTAGTCAAGTCAGGTCAGAAAAAAGGGGACCCACAAAATAACTATCATACATCTAGATCAAAGGTTTTTAAAGCATTTTTAACCTTGGGCCACTGACAAATAAATTTATGTAACATATTATCAGTTTTGAACTGACCATCACTAAGGTTTATTGATTTTAATTCCTTAATCAAACTAGCTTCAACAAGACGTCTTTCTGTGACACAAGATGATTTGAATACTTCTAAGCTTTTTTCCCAAGCAATGGGGTGATTATTATTCCTAACATGAACGAACAAGGCACTGCTTTCAGATGCAGTTCTAATATTATACTTATGTTGTTTGATTCTGAGCTGCAGTGTTTTTCCTGTCTGACCTACATAATTACAATTACATTTGCTACATGGAATACAATAAACACTACCATTTACATTCAAACTTGGGCTATTCCTTATTAACATATTAGTAATGGTTGAGTCATACTTGAAAACAACATTAATATTTAGAAGCTTGAGGGACCGAACTAACCTTGAGTCTACCAAAATGTCAGTTTTTTCTCTTATGTTCTTAAGATGTCTGCGTATTTGTGACTCTGAATTTATTGACGATGAATTGAAACACATTCGTTCTATTGCACATAAACTTGGGTACCCTTCTGCGTTTGTTGATCGTTGTTTTAGTAGGGCTAAAAAATCCCTTCATTCCTCTCAAACCAGACAAGTTCCTACACTTAAGAATATTTTGACTCTGCCCTATCGTAATGAATTTGTCCCGTTTGATCTAGATGTATGATAGTTATTTTGTGGGTCCCCTTTTTTCTGACCTGACTTGACTAGTCACGTCACCACCCTTCTCTTAAGCTCCTCTACGTTTGTGTTGGTGTGGGGATTAGTGGATGTCATCATTTTGACCTGACCTCATGTTTTTAGGTCACCCTGTATATTTAAGCCTCTCTCTGTCCATGTAATCCAGTTGCCTCTGAAGATGTCTTGAATAAAGACGAAAGCTAAGGTACTCCGTTGTTTCCATTCTCCCGTGTGATTTTATCAAGATATATATATATATCAGCATATACCTAGATCACGCGCACCTACAGTGATTTACTTGCATATATATATATATATATATATATATATATATATATATATATATATATATATATATATACATATATATATATATATATATATATATATATATATATGTATATATATATATATATATATATATATATATATATATATATATATATATATATATATATATATATATATATATATATATACATATATATATATATATATATATATATATATATATATATATATATATATATATTAATATGTATTTTTTTTTTAGAGTAGTCTCCTGCAACGCAAAGCTCCAGTAGCTGAGGCGTTATAAAATAACGCTGATTGTGACTTGCCAGTAAGAGATAAGAGAGAATATTAGTTATTAGGCAGCCAGAGTAACATGAGGAAGTTTATTATGAATCAGATATATAATGTAAGCTGTGTAAACAAAAAACGCTCGGAAGGAATACAAGTTTTCATTGGTATGCAGATTAGATAACAGTGGCGGAGGTGAAGGATGCCAGAGGGAATATATGCCCGAGTACAGTTACTTAAATGAAGACGTAACACATATAAATCTTATAGAATAATAATAGATAAAAAAAAATCCCTATTACTGGCATTAAACTTCATGCTATGAACTTTGTGTCAGCTATAGTGAAGGTATACGACGACCTCATATTGGTGACGACCTACCTGGATTACGGTATAGATTATTATCCAAGAAACGCAGCCGCGCTAAACCGAGGTTGTATGATAACACTACGTATGAACATTATTTATACTTCATACATCTAAGACACAGATGATCCCTCGCACGTTCTTCATCAAGGAAGAACCGGGAGAAAAAACACAGGTATTATAGCTTTAATTCCCTCATATCATGGTCTTCGAGGTATACCTTTGAGGCACCATAAAGCAGGAGCTCCTCCCAACTCAAGAGTCAGGTAAAAACTGTCGCAGGAAACATCAAAGCGTAGCTCTGTATTGGCCCGACGGAGTTAGAAAATTAAAACCATAAAAAAGTATAAGAAGCTTTGCCAGAAGTTGGGGGAAAGAGGATCAGCGCGCAAAATATTGAGAAACTTGGGTGATAAGAAGAGTCTGAACCATTTTAGTCTCTGATTTATTTACCCTGCACAGACTTCTTAATTAAATGACCCAGAAGCTCAAATAGACCAGCAAAAACTTCATGAATGAGAGAAAAAATATTAATGCATTTTTAATTAGTCTCACAAAGCCGACCTCTCGTTTTTTTCTACATTTATAAGGTACGTCAGGGTTCTTTAATTAGGAAGAACAGCACGACTACAGTATATTCTATAGTAAGCTATTTAATGTTTTACAGGTCATTTACTGTCGTAATGACGCCGAAAGGAAGAAAATCTCAAATTGCCTACTGTGCTTATTTTGTGTTTCATTTTGTTTCGCAAGATTTGTCTTGGAGATGGCCATGAACTTTTATGTTTAAGTTACTCAATAGTCGACAAAACTCCTTCAGAATACACAGAGAATTTGCACAACCTTCACCATAATCCCTGTCTTTAACAAACAGCAGTCACATTTTGAGAAAAAATAAGAGATCCAAAGAACTCTTCAATATTTACACTGACAACAAAATAGTAATTAATACGATACAAACAAAGATGGTCATAAGAGGTGACGGTAATGTCTTCATTACCGAGACGCGACGCGTCAGGTACCGTACTGGACGACAACTTGACCTCGTGCCGGCCACAGTTTTAAAAGTTGTCTATTGTACAATACTAAGACTTGTAGTAGTTCCAAGTGAAGCCCCCTGAACCTTAAGCAACATCAACAGCGTAATAGACAACATACCTGAGAGGAAGACGACGGCAGAGATGTGAAGGAGAGTCTTGAGGTGCAACATTTTCAGGGTTGTATGAGAAGTGTTGCCAGTAAAGCACTCAGTATTTCAGCCCAGCATTACTCTATGGGGAGACACAGTAGTCAGCTCCACTCGTCTGTCTAAGTTCAACATAAACATCTTTTTTTATTATTATTGAACGCTTTATGGCGTAGTAATTTTAATATGTATTTTTTTCTACTTGTTATTCATAACTTTCAAATTATCAAGCGAGTGGAGAAACTGTAGGCCTAGAGTGGGAGATGTTAATATAACTCTTGTCGCACACATACAACTGTACCAGTCGTCACCTGGCTAATGTTAAACGCCTCATAAATCACATTACATATAAGAAAGATTTGTGGAACTTGTAGCAGGAGAGATTGGCTCAACACTCGCATTAGCATGGGGGAGACCCAGGTTAATGGCGTCCTTTACCCTAGTAGGTGGTCGCTCCGTCACACTATCGCTTTATGGATTATTCCCCGGTAGACTGCGACACAGCCGACCCGCTAAGGTACCACTATTGATTTTTCCCGTGAGAGCGTCAGCGCAGCTTGACAGTAGCAGCTCTTGCACCTGACTGTCGGGCCGCGCCGATAGCGGCAGCCCTCCCGCCGAGCCCGCCTCTACCTGCCCAGGCATGCGTACACGCCCTGGACCCACGCTCTCTTACTACCTCCTCCACCTCCCCCTCTTCCTCCCCCATTCTGCTTCCTCCACCTCACTCCCTTCCTCCCTCATACTGTTTCCTCTACCTTTCTCCTCCCCTCCCCTATGCTGCTTCCTCCACCTCACTCCTTTCCCCCATGCTGTTTCCTCAATCTCCCCCTCCTTCCCTCCCTTATGCAGCTTCCTCTACCCCCCCCCCCCATTCTCCCATGCTGCTTCCTCCACAACTTCCCTCCCTTCATACCATCACTCCCTCCCTGTACACAATCACTCCTTCTCTCTTCCTCCCACCACACCAGCACTCCCTCACTCTCCCTCCCTCCACACCATAAGTCCCTCTCACTCCCTCACACCACCACTCCCTTTCCCTTCTTCCCTCTAATCTCCCACACAAGTTCACTGTTGGCTGCCAGTAATCATTATCCAGCTTTGTACGGCAAAATGTTAAGGACAGAAATGATTCTTGAAACTTTATTTTCTCACCAGTTTTATTTATTTATTTTGTTAATCGTTGCTACTGGAAGTACACAACCTGATCCACAAAATCAATCTGTGGGATAACGAACCAAATAATAACGATGATATATATTAACTCTCGTTCACGTCCCACACACAAGATAACAGAGGAATATTATGGTGATCATACAAGATAACAGAGGAATATTATGGTGATCATACAAGATAACAGAGGAATATTCTAGTGACCATTCAAGATGACAGAGGAATATTCTGGTGATCACACAAGATAACAGAGGAATATTATGGTGATCATACAAGATAACAGAGGAATATTATGGTGATCATACAAGATAACAGAGGAATATTATGGTGATCATACAAGATAACGGGAATATTATGGTGATCATACAAGATAACAGAGGAATATTATGGTGATCACACAAGATAACAGAGGAATATTCTGGTGATCACACAAGATAACAGAGGAATATTATGGTGTTCTTACAAGATAACGGGAATATTCTAGTAATCTTACAAGATAACAGAGGAATATTCTAGTGATCATTCAAGAAAACAGAGAAATATTCTGGTGATCATACAAGATAACACAGGAATATTAGGAATATTCTGGTGATCACACAAGATAACAGAGGAATATTCAATAGTTTCTTTACAACACAATATTTTTTTTAACACTTCACATTATGTCAACTTTCCCAGTTGAGTTTATTAATAAAATAGATTTAGTGTCAGTAAAGATGAGTTTATCGTTTATAAAGACCTGTGGTGACAAAGGCAACAGTGTGATCAGGTCATTCTCACTCCCTCTTTCTCATCTCAGTCCCTCTTTGTTTTTCACTCTTACCCTAATTCCTTTCCACTCCCTTCTCACATATCTCTCTACCATCATAAATACTGCACCTTTATCCTACCGCCATCACTCCCTCCTATTACCATTAATTTTCACTCCATCACCTTCCACTCGGCGTCCATCCCTTCCACCCACTATCATATCCTGCCTCTTTCCCTCCCTCCCTCCCTCCCTCCTACTACCTCATTTCCTCATTACAATCATTTCTAAACACATCTCTCTTCCACACTATCACCACAACAGTTTTCCTTCCCGGCCAACACTCGCCTCTCTCTCACTTAAACTGTCTTCATCGCTTCTAAACCTCTCACTTCTTCACTCATCATCATCATCATCACATTTCATCTCCTCATCTTCCATTCATATAATCTCTCCCATCCTGTTCAATGCTTCCTCTAATGTCCTCCTTTCCACCACTACTCCCCGCCATCACTATTTCCTCCCACCACTACTTCGTGCAACCATTACTCCTTCCCATCATAATTCCCTCCCATTACGACTCCTTCCCATCACTACTTCTTACCACTTTTTTCTCCCACCACTACTACCTCCCACCACTACTACTTCCCACCACTACTACTTCCCACCACTACTACTTCCCACCACTACTACCTCCCACCACTACTACCTCCCACCACTACTACTTCCCACCACTACTACCTCCCACCACTACTACCTCCCACCACTACTACCCCCCACCACTACTACCTCCCATCACTACTACCTCCCATCACTACTACCTCCCACCACTACTACCTCCCACCACTACTACCTCCCACCACTACTACCTCCCACCACTACTACCTCCCACCACTACTACCTCCCACCACTACTACTTCCCACCACTACTACTTCCCACCACTACTACCTCCCACCACTACTACTTCCCACCACTACTACCTCCCACCACTACTACCTCCCACCACTACTACTTCCCACCACTACTACCTCCCACCACTACTACCTCCCACCACTACTACTACCTACTACTTCTAACTTCCACCAAAACTGCCTTCCACCTCTGTAAGACTCCACCACCAGCTTATATTTTGATATGAACTATCTATAAACGATTATTTAAATATGAAACTAATTAATAGTAGAATCGATACTGTGTAGGACGTCGGTTGACTTGATGTCACGACTTACACCAACAGTATCCCAGGCGAGCTAGAAATCAATTCCATATGGATAGATCATGCGACATGTGACGCCTTGCTCCCCATCTCTCTCTTGATCACGTGGATATGAGTGTGAGGCACCACTGTACGACGAAGTTTCTCAGGCCTGCTATAATAGAGTCCACATGTATCGATCACGAGGCCTTGGCCAAGGCGTCACATGACAGAATGTGTCACGTGATTATCAGGCGTCTCAAGGCGTCGCTAACACCAGTCGCTAACTGTCGGAGTGAGTTAGAGTTAGTCTGTCACTGGCCGAGACTCAGGTCACACATTTAGCCCTTAGCAGGCAAGATCTTTCCTCTCGATTGACTCTGTACATAACTAGTATTGTTAATGCAGAGAAAACACCGTACAAGACTATAATTTCATCCCTTCTAAACTTAAAGAAGAAATAGAAGGGGAGTGTGTTTGACGTTGAACTTTGCTAATATCCGTGACCAGGAAGATAGAACGATTACCAGTCAACACTGCCTGGATTCAGAAACTAGTAAAAACTGTCAAAGGTCAAATACATATACACCTCTACTTCCTGCCACCAATACTCCCTCTCATCACTACTACTAATACCATTACTCCCTACCACCACTATACCGTCCCATCACTACTCCCTGCCACCATTACTCCTTCCCACCTTTACCCCCTGTTACCTAAACTGCTTAACATTACTACTCACTCCCATCACTACTCCCAGCCACCATTACACCTTCCCATCATAAGTCCCTCTCATCACTACTCCATCCCACCACTACTCCCTCCAACCAGTACTCCTTCTCACCATTACTCCCTCCCAAAACTACTCCCTCACACCACTACTTCGTCCCATCACCACTCCCTCCCACCACTACTCCCAGCCACCACTAATCCCTTTCACCACTACTCCCTCCCAACCTTACTCCCTCATACCACCACTCCCTCCCACCACTACTCCCTCCCAAAACTACTCCCTCACACCACTACTTCGTCCCATCACTACTTCCTCCCACCTCAACTTCCTCCTACCACTACTCCTTTCTACCACTACTCCCATCCACCACAACTCCCTCTCACCATTACTCCCTACCACCACTATTCCTTTCCAAAATTACTCTCCACCACCACTACTCCCTTCCACCACTACTCCTTTCCACTTTCACCCCTTCCACCATCCCTCCCTCCAACAGCACTCTATCCTACCAGCACTCCATCCTCCAACATCCTCTCCATCAACACTCTCTTCCACCATCACGCCTTCCGGCGACACTCCCTCCACCAACACTCCCTCCCACCATCTCACCGTTTCTCCATCACTCCCTCCCGCCATTACACCCTTTACCCATTAATCCCTCCTATCAACACTCCCACCCTCCCTCATAACACCACCTGTGAGTGAACTACTACACCATGCGAGGCCCCTCGTAACACCACCTGTGAGTGAACTACTACACCATGCGAGGCCCCTCATAACACCACCTGTGAGTGAACTACTACACCATGCGAGGCCCCTCATAACACCACCTGTGAGTGAACTACTACACCATGCGAGGCCCCTCATAACACCACCTGTGAGTGAACTACTACACCATGCGAGGCCCCTCATAACACCACCTGTGAGTGAACTACTACACCATGCGAGGCCTCTCATAACACCACCTGTGAGTGAACTACTACACCATGCGAGGCCCCTCATAACACCACCTGTGAGTGAACTACTACACCATGCGAGGCCCCTCATAACACCACCTGTGAGTGAACTACTACACCATGCGAGGTCCCTCATAACACCACCTGTGAGTGAACTACTACACCATGCGAGGCCCCTCATAACACCAACTGTGAAGGAGTTACTACACCACTAGGGTGTGTCATACGGAGGCGAATTTTTTTTTTTTGAGTTTGAAAAATCGGCCCATGGTATTAATGATGTAGTTCTATGTGCAGAATCATGTGATATCTTCAGATTTGAAAAGTTTTCATTTTTTGCTAGGTAAATTTTAACTTGAAATCTTATGAAAATTCAGTATTCCCACCCTTTTACCAACACCACTAAATAGCTTATTTAAAGTAAAGTAAATGTATCAGGTTAATTTATTAGGATGAAAATGATCCAGAATAGTGAAACGAATGATCTTGACACATTTATTAAATTTAATATTCCTTTAGAAAACAAAATCATCAAATACAAAAACCCGGTTTTACTACTACGACCCGGTGTTGCTGCACACCATAGAGAACATGTCTTTCTTGCTTCTGTTTCTACTCATCACCTCCCTGTTGACCACCTGAGCTCGGATGTAGCCTTCCCTCCTCTCCTGGCTGTACACGTGACTGCTGGCCTCGCTCACTTGCTGTACACAACGCTCTATACTCTGGGTGTGCGAGGGCCAGGCAGGGGCATGCATGGGGTTGTCCAGGAAAGCTCTGACTTGAACATTGGTGAGGCTGCAGGTAAGAGAGGGCGCACTGCCAGCCTGGATGTTATCCAGATCTATGAGATCAGTGAGGGTCTTTGGCACCTAGATTGACTTCAGGAGTCTTCCTGACGCCACTCTTCTCTCCTCCTCATCCTTACTGCAGAGCATTGTCTGCAGAACTGCCTCGGGATGAGCATACCAGGAAGATCTCCTCACAGTCTGCTCCACAATCTGAACAACCTTCCTTGGCTGACTCCTCAGGAGCTCAAGCTGGAAGAGAACATGCCTCGGACCTTCGGAGAACGATGACTTGACCTTGGTGTTGAACCAATTTGGCAAGTAGACACTCATGATGAATTGGACAATAAGTCTCAGGTTGTGAAGCTGGTTCCCTTTCAGTTTATGATGAGCGACCCAAATTCTGCAGAATTTGAGAGCCGTTGTGAGCCACCTAGAATGTGAGACTGGACCTATCTGTAGGTAAGCAAGTCTATCAGGCATGACCCCAGTTTTGATGGCACTGCAAATCATGTAACCATAGTACTGGTCAGTACTCAGGTCGTCAATGACAGTATGTGCAAGCTCAACGAGTGGAGGGCCAACTGTGATTTTTTCAAAGCTCGGATTTATTTCTAACTCAGTGGCAGAGTCCAGCATCTTGCCAAGAGGACCAGACCATCTGTTGTTTGAAAGAGTCTTGCCATCCATCTCCTGGATCAGATGTCTGAGTGGCAACTCGTTGGTGTGGAGGTCACAAACAATCCAGACCAGCTTCCTCCCAATCTTCCGCTCTATCCACTGTATGACCCCCCCTTGCCACCCTGTGTTCGTGTTGGTGCTGTCCCCTCCAATGGCCTGCAGGGTCTGGTCTACGTTCCTCTCTCTGAGCCAGTTTACAATGTTATCTGCCACTATCTCAGCTGGTTTCCTGATGTCATCTTTCTCTGGAGTGAAATGCCACAAATACTTCCCTCCTGGTTCACTGCAGCAGGAGTAGTGTTCCTCCTTCACCATGGCAGGGAACAACTTGTCAGAATCTCCAACTTTCATGAACACTTTAGTGTCATCCCTTCTCCCATCAAAGAACAAACAATTGATTCCATTTTCTCTTATCCCCTTATCAAACTCCTCTTCTAGGTTACTGACAAGTTTCTCCTGAGCTCTCCTTACTTTGTTATGATCTATCACCAGGTGAACATCATCAGGTGTTATCAAACCACCGTCAATCCAGGCAGCTGTTGCTATCTCTGCAGTTTCTCTGAGACCAGTGTGGTGTCGCATGCTGGCCAGAGCTATGCTCGGGATATCTTTCCTATTTCGAATCTTATGCCTGGAAGGTTTGGGATCATTATTTTCTGGGTTAGGGACAAAGTCACCATTCTCCTGGTCAGCACTCGGATCAGCCATGGGGAAGTCATTAAACTCTGAATCAGCTTGACTCCAATCATCGGCCTTTTTTACCTCACCCTGGGCCTTCTCAAGTCTCTTTTCCTCGGCAACTCTTCTCCTCTTCTGTCTCTCTGTGGCAGCCTCCTGTCTCTTGGACTCCGGAATATCTTGGCTAGAAATCATGAGAGCCCCTATACTGCCAGTCTTCTCTCTCTGTGCTTTGACAAATGCCAGTTCGATCACAGGAATCTTCAGTTCACGCTTGCAAATACAGGAGATGTGGGCATCGGATTTACAGTCACGATCGCATCCAAACTTAGGACAGAGAACAATTGGGCACTTGCAAGTAATTATGTCAAATAACTGGTCTAGTTGCTTGGCAAAGCTGTCCTTAACTGCAAGTTTTCCTCTCCCAAGAGAGATATCTCTTGCCTTTTCCCAACTGGCTAGCAGTCTCTCACTAATCTTCTTCTGACTTGTTATGACTGGAGGCTTGAACTGAGCGTTAGCCAGAGTGTACTGCGCCAACACAGCTTTGGTCATATCAATGGCAATGTCTTTGTTTGTGTAAGTTCTTTGGTTCTTTTCACTGATTTGCCTGATTAAAACACCGGTTCTCAAAGAATCTCTCAATGTAGGCAACTCCGACTTCAGGAGCTCTCTCCCAGACCCAAGATAGTGACTGAGATGGCTGGATTTTTGGTTCCTCGTCCTGACACAAACAGCCATCGCAAATATTATCAACTTATAAATGCATCAGAATTTGAAACAGAAAAAAATAGTGTTAGTTGGGTTGTTAAAGAATGAAGTCAGAAAGCAATGTTCTCTATTTAATTGTAATGCACTAATGCAGCTGTACGTTAGATTTTCGATAAATTTCACGCTAAAATTTACCTAGCAAAAGGTTGCAAAATATTGAAACTGAAATTATTTTCTGTTTATATACACTAAAATCTACCAAAAAAGTGATGGGCTGATCTTCCCTCCTATGACACACCCTATTGTAGTAGTGTTATAGAGGTGTAATGGTGTTGTAATGGTGTGGCGTTATAATCGACCATGGCCAAGCAGTCCAGTTCCCTGCAGAATTCCTAAATTCTTTGGATCCCGCTGGAATGCCTCCTCTCCACCTAACTCTCAAGATTGGAACTCCTACAGTATAATGCTCTTAAGAAATCTTGAACCACCAAGGCTCTGCAATGGCACAAGACTGGTGGTGAAGAACATGATGCCACATGTACTGGAAGCTACAATAAAGACAGGAAAAGCTAAAGGAGTGGACGTTTTTATATCAAGGATACCTCTCATCACCACTGACCTGCCATTTGAGTTCAAGCGACTTCAGTTCCCGGTTAAAGTAAGCTTTGCCATGACCATTTACAAAAGCCAGGGATAGTCCGTAAAGATGGTTGGCCTACAGTATACCTGGAGTTTTCTTGCTTTTCTCATGGACAGTTTTATGTTGGATGCTCCAGAGTGGGAACTGCCTAAAATCTGTACATACGTGCTGCTAATGGCAAAACCAAAAATGTGGTCTACCCTAATGCACTGCAGTGGAGTCTTCCTGAGGGTGGCATCCTACATTGGTCTACCAAGAAATGCTGCATCAGCTCAACACGTATGTACAGTCATTTAAAAATGCCCTGGAAAACATGCCTTCTGACGAGTACAGAGTCAGGAACAAAGCAGCCTCCTTAATGCACTACAGTGAGACAATGTGGAGCCTCCGGGAGGGTGGCGTCCTACCGTGGCCTAGCGAAAGAGCCGCCCGGAGGGCGGCGATTCCGCTATTCGGATAATAATGATTAATTTACAACATTTTCCAAAAAACTATATTTCAGAAACTAGCCTAATTCCAAATAGATTTCAGTATATCAGCAAATGTCTTCATGACAAATTAATAATCATAATTTGATGTATGCTATTTACTGGGTGAGTGAGTTAATGTAATGAATGAACCATGTACACTTTAAAATACTCCTTTATCTTCCTCATCTCCCTTTCCTCCTCCCTCTCCTCCTTTTCATCCTCTCTTTCCCTCCCCACCGTAAAAAAAAACAGCCTCCCAAGGAGGAAGAAGAGAAGTGACCATCTATCCTAATGTTCTAAGCAGTCACCCATCTCTGAACTGACCAAGCCGATAAACAAACCGTCACTGCAACCTTTGCAGGAAGTAGCTATTCTAGATCTACAAAAAGAAGCACAAGATAACAAACTGTATTATTACAGGGACTGTCGTCCAACATTTATTCCCATGAACCAGAACAGAAACAATAAAGTCCACCAAAGAACCTGTGCCAAGTTCATCACGTGTACTGGACCAGGCCCCTGGTCCTCAGCTAATGATGTAGGTCCTCTGAGTTAGACCAACTAAGAAGCACTTGTCAAAAACGTTGAAGCCAATATATAATCTCCTGCTGAAGAGATTCCTCGTCCGTCAGTCTGTTTCATTGATGGTATGGGTCTAGTACAGAAAATGAATGGAGATAGCCTAACCTTTGAGGAATTGTCAGACCAACTATTCTCCAAAGTACTAAGAATATCTGGGGGAAGTGTTCTTGTTGACGTGGTGTTTGATGTCTATCAACAGTTGTCCATCAAAGAGAGTGAGAGATCTTAAAGAGGATCCGAGCATGGTATCAGGTTCATCAACATCCTATTTAGTCACAGAAGTAAGGGCTAAAGACATATTCTCATATGTGCAGCCAGTAAGATGAAGCTCATCCTTAAATTAGCAACAGCAAAGGGTCAAAGTGTGTGCAATCCTCTACAAGGAATCCATGCCTACTACTAATACTACTGCTACTTTGCTGTCACTCGGAATCGAGTATTACGATCATCCAGCTATGAGACAATGATATGAGTTATTAAGGAGGTCACCTAGGTTAATGAGTTCTGAGATGACATAAAGAGACAGATACAGGACCGGCAGGTTCGATCACAGATGTTGTACACGTGGGGGACTACACACTTCCTTCAGCCTTCATAGGGTAAGGACGTGTGTAGTCGGCGCTGCCCGTGGTCTCTTGACCATGGAGACAGCTGCCAGCCCGGTTTGTCGGGCCCTTCCCCTTCCCCATCTGGATTTATCAACATCCTCCCACCAACAGTACCGTGCAAAGATTGACGATCAACCTACAACTGATATACAAAAGTGACAATTTCAACTCGAAAGGAAGAAACAACTGTTAGAGCGACAATCAGTACTTAGTGGCCAATGTTGACCCGATACCTTGACCTGACGCACCGAGCCCGCGGTACACTCGCCACCACCAGCACTGGATGAGAAGCCAAGAAACACTCCAAACTACACCAGGAGAGAAATGAGGACTCCCTACTCCACCGAGGTGAGGAACTATGAATCCCTAACTACATCATATGAGGAACAAGAACCATCTCCAACACCCTGTGTGAGCTGGAGGATCTACCCGGACCACGTGGTACATCTGCAGCGAAGTAGCGGCTTAGCAGTCAAGTACAACTGCCATCAAGACAATGGGAAGGACTTTGTTGGTGCCGACATAAGGTCACAGGAATGTCTACAAGACCACCTCACACAGTACCAGATCTATAGTTAATCTATATGTTGACTCTATGTTTCTTATGCTTCTGTATTTTGAAAGATTTGTCAATCAAGTGACCCACTCCCCGATTTCACCATATGAAACTTATCATCTCTGTGCATTGTATATTTTCAGCCTTCGGGCTGCCATATTTTCTTAATAAACCGTTAATTATTATTATTAATATTATTATTATTATTATTATTATTATTATTATTATTTTGTGTGGGAGGGGCGGCGGCAGCGTCTTTCCGGCGTTGGCGTTTGTCTGCCTCGTTATGCAGTCGGGCTAACTCGAAAGTGAAGCTCCTCCAAGCGTTACAGTGCGGAATAATCGTCCCCCAGGGGAGGTGGTCGATTGGCACTTTTTCATGTTAGTCTTACAACTAACCTTATACCTTTTTAGTTGCCCGCCAGCGTTATGTTTACTCTTCGTTATGTGACACGAAAGTATCTGCTTTGGCAGTCTGCTGTCGTTCATGTGGGTAACATGGCCAGTCCAGCGTAGTTGCTCATGGATAATGGTAGCCTCGATGCTCCTACAGGTGGTGTCAACAAGAACACTGGCATTTGTTCTCTTGGCTTCCCAGCGAACTCGGAGGATGGAATCTAGACTACGTTGATTGAAGTTTTCAAGTGCTTTGAGGTGCCTCCTGTATGTGACCCATGTCTTGCTGCTATATAGTAGGGTTGGGAAGACCAATGCTCGATATACGTGTAACTTTGCAGATAATTTCAGCTACATACAGCTGAAGACACGGTTTCGGAGTCTGCCAAAGGCTTGAGATGCATATATGATCTCTTCATCGATATCTTCGCTGATGTACAGGTGGGAACCGAGATACCGAAAGTGGGTAACTTCAGAAAGGGTAGTACCATTAAGCTGGATGGATGGTGGAGGTGTTGCTGAACCAGGGGCAATATATAATCTGCTCAAGGCCGAATAGTGCATACGCGTCTGCGTCGGTGTTCAAGGTCTCCTGTAGGTCGTGTTCAGTGTGAACGACAAGGCTGATATCATCTGCATACTGATGTTCAGTAATGGAAGCTGCCCACACCTTTGTTCCTGCCTGGAGTCGTTTTATGTTGAAAAGACCCTTTATCCGGTACTCGATGTCCACCCTGCCGGCTAAATTGGCACTGGCATGAGTAAGGAAGGCAGCCAAGAAAATGGAAAAGAGAGCTAGTGCCAGTACACACCCTTGTTTAAACCTCGTTTAGATGGGGAAGAATTCAGACTGGGTGTCATTGTGCAGGACACTACCGTTCGTGCCATTGTGGAGCTGCCTCTTAATGGCGATGAATTTTGGGGATCAGTCAAAACGGCTGAGGGTCCACCAAAGGGCTTCCCTGTTGACCGAGTCGAAGGCCTTGGTTAGGTCGATGAAAGCCATGTACAGATCACGATGCTTTTCTCTGCACTTTTCCTGTATCTGGTGGGCAGCAAAGATCATGTCAGTGGTGCCACGTGATGTTCTAAAGCCACATTGAGATTCTGGGAGGAAGTTTTCTGCTTAAAGAAGAAGTCCGTTTAGGAAGACAGCAGCGAGATCCCGCAGTAGTTGCCACAGTCTGACCGGTCTCCCTTGTTTTATAAATATTGATGATGGAGGCGTGTTTCAGTGCTTGGGGAATTTCCTCCGTTCCCCATATATTTTCCAGGAGAGAGTGGAGACGGCTGGTAAGCAGAGGTCCTCCTGCTTTATACACCTTGGCTGGGATTCCATTAGGCCCTGAGGCTTTGTTATTTTTCATCTGTTTGACGGCAGCAATTACCTCATCCAGGGATGGATAATAGCTGAGGTGGGCCAGCTCTGGTTGCTGAGGGACTTGCTGGGTAGTTAGGACATCCACATCTGTGTTTCGGATGAGCAGTGAATGGTAGTGCTCTTTTCAGCACTACTGGAGGCCTTCATCGTCTTTAATTGTGGAGTTACCGTTGGATGAGCGGAGGGGGTGGGGGGGAGGGGGGGGGCTGCGCCTCGCGTTATTAGCCCATAAAATGTTTTAGTGGAATTGAAAAATCGCACATTTTGTGCTGATCTGAAATTTTTTTGCGTTTACAAGCTTTATTTAACCAGTCGTTCTTTAGATTGTGCAGTTCCCGCTACACCGCTTTCTTCTTGTAGAAGGTATCAGCCTTAGTCCAAGACTGAGGGTTGTTCTGCCAATCAGTTAAAGCAGCACGTTTATCATTGACGAGTACATTGATTGCCGGGTCATTTTCATGAAACCAGTCCTGGTGTATTCTTTCGATCTGGCCGAGGGTCTCTGCAGGTTTTTGTCATGACAGTGTCGAGAATATCCCATTCGTCACTGGGATATGGGTTGTTTGTTGTCGGTTTGTTTATGAGACCATATTCGAGCTGCTCTCTGAAAGCATGTGCTACCGCTGGATCTTTCAGACGCTTAGTGTTAAAACCTCTTCTAGAGACTTGCTGCTTTCTCCGTTTTCGGGTAATGTGAAATGAGAGCTTGGCTCTGACGAGCCGATGATCACGATCGTAGTGGTCTGAAGCACGCATAGCACGGGTGAACATATGGGGAAAGGAGGAAATCCCCTAAGCCCTTAAAGACGCCTTCATCGTCAATATTTTAAAGAACAAGGGAGACCGGTCAGACTGTGGCAACTACCGCAGGATCTCGCTGCTGTCCGTAACCAGGTAGACTATCGCCCGAGTCCTTCTGTACAGACTTCTTCCTGGTGCGGAAAACTTCCTCCCAGAATCTAAGTGTGGCCTTAGACAATCATGCAGCATCACTGACATGAACTTTGCTGCCCGCCAGATGCAAGAAAAGTGCAGAGAACAGCGTCGAGACCTGTACATGGCTTTCATCAACCTAACAAAGGCCTGAGTTGTGAATATTCCCAAATCGGTTAATACTTGTAAGCTTATCTTTCGATTCATGTTTTTGTACTTGTCAGATGCTTATGTATTTTGTTAAATGTATTTGTATTTTAAATCACTGTAGTGTATTTTTTATTCCTTTCATTTATTAATTTAATTGGCGACCTTGTTATTTTTTACTGTTACCGGAGTGGTGAACCTATGGTTTGACACAATCTAGGACCACCAGTCAGTAATACTATACAGTCTCAGATTTTGTTGTAGAGGTGTAATGTCTCAGGTCGTGTGGTAGAACTATAAAGTCTCTAGGTGTATGGTAAAGCTGTAGAGTCTCGGGCCGTTTGGTAGAGCTGTAGAGTCTCAGGTCGTGTGGTAGAACTCTCTTGTGTTAGAGCTTTTGAGCCTAGGTCTTGTGGTAGAGCTTGTAGTCTCTGGTCGTTTGGTAGAGTTGCAGTCTCAAGTCATTTGGTAGAAAGGTAGAGTCTCATATCTTGTGGTAGATGTGTAGACTATAAAGGTCGTTTCATAGAAATTAGAGTGTCAGGTCGTGTGGTAGAGCTATAGAGTCTAAAGATCGTGTGGTAGAGCTATAAAAAATTTTCGGGTAGTGTGATAGAGCTGAAAATTCTCATGTCGTGTGGTAGAGCTGTAGAGTTTCAGGTCGTGTGGTAGAGCCTTGTGTCTATCGCGACCTGTGGTGTAATGGTTAGCAACCTCGCCTCGCAAACGAGCAGACCCGAGTTCGATCCTCGGGCAGGGTGAAACTATGGGCTAGTTTCTTTATGCCATTTGCGCCTGTCTACCCAGCAGTAATTAGGAACCTGATTTTTAATCGATTTACGGATTGCATTCCGAGGTAATGGTTAGCCAGTGCAGTTGGCGAGTTGTCCGGTCATCTCGGACTATTTCTTGACACTGGGTCAAGCAGCTCGTTAGCTTAGGGTGTAGTTGTTGTGTTGGCGACAGCTTCTACACCTTAAACAAATTCACGCCTTGGTGGCCTCTAGGCCGGCTATCCTCGACTTCGAGGGGCCTCCATTATTTTTATTTAGAGTTTTAGGTCGTGTGATAGAGCTATAAGTCTCATATCGTATGGTAGAGCTGTAGAGCCTCAAGTCCTGTGGTAGACCCACAGAATCCCAGGTCGTGTGGTAGAGCCACGGAATCTCAGGTCGTGTGGTAGAGCTGTAGAGTGCCAGGCCCTTTTGTAGAACTGTAAATTCTCTTGGGTTATGTGGAAAAGCTATAGAGTCTCTGATCGTGTGGTAGAGCGGTAAAGTCTCAGGTCCCACGATAGAGCTATAAAGTCTTAGGTTGTGTAATACAGCTGTAGAGCCTCAGATTTTGTGGTAGATTTTTAGAGTCTCAGGTCTCACGATAGAGCTATTGATGCTTAAGCTGTGGTTTGATATCGAACTATCTCACTTGTTAACACTTACCTGAATGAGTGTAGGGTAGTCGCTGGTACCTTTGATGCAGATGGGTGAGAAATCAGGTAATTTCACGGCGTGTCACCTTTGATATAGTCGTAGATTGGTTGATAGTTGAAATCGTCACAGCTGTCCTGAGTTTTACACTCGGAAACCATATTCTCTCGCCCACCTGGGTCGGTGCTGGAGGTTAGTACCGTGTCCTTTCTGGACGGGGGCCCACTCTAATTATCACGAGGCAACACACGCACGAACACACACAGTCATAGTACTCACACACGGAGGGTTGAGTCTGTAGATTTATGAGCTTTACACCCGAGATGGTGTGAAAGAACAAATGTTTATGTAGCGTATGCTCACTAGTCTGGGTGACAGAATGTATATAATGAACATATGTCCTTAGCCCATATTTATATAATATTAATGTGACAGAGGGAAATACATAGAGTCTCGGGCCTAGTGGTAAAGTTAGAGAGTCTCAGATATTGTGGTAGACATGTAGAGTCTTGGTCGTGTGGTAGAGCTGAAGAGTCTCAAGTCGTATGGTAGAGCTATAAAGTCTCGGGTCGTGTGGTATAGCTTAGAGTCTCAGGTCGTGTGTTAGAGCTGTAGAACCTAAAGGTCGTGTGGTAGAGCTGTAAATTCCCATCTGCTCGTGTGGTAGAGCTGTGGAGTCTCAGATTATGTGTTAGAACTGTAGTCAAAAGGCTCGTTTGGTAGACCTTTAAATTCTCTCATTTCGTGTGGTAGAGCTTAGAGTCTCAGGTCGTTTGGTCCAACTGCAGAGTGTCAGGTCGTTTGGTACAGCTCTAGAGTCTGAGGTCCTATCGTTGAGCTGTGGAGTATCAGGTCGTGTAGTAAAGCTGTAGAGTGTCAAGGCACGTAGTAGAGCCATAAAGTCTCTGGTCATGTGGTAGAGCCTTAGAATCTCAGATCATGTGGTAGATCTGTAGTCTCAGGTCGTGTGGTAGAGCTGTGAAGTCTCAGTTTGTGTGGTAGAACTTAGAGTCTTAGGTCGTGTGAAAGAGCTATAGAGTCTCAGGTCGTGTGAAAGAGCTATAGAGTCTCAGGTCGTGTGTTAGCGCTGTAGAGTCTATAGGTCCTGTCGCACAGCTGTAAATTCTCAGGTCGTGTTGTAGAGCTATAGAGTCTCAGGTCGTTTGGTAGAGCTATAGATTCTCAGGTCGTGTGGTAGAGTTATAGAGTCTCAGGTCGTGTGGTGAATTATAGTCTTGTGTCGTGTGATAGGGCTATAGAGTCTCAGGTCCTAATGGGATAGGTGTAGAGTCGCTGGTCCTGTGGTAGAGCTGTAAAGTCTCAGGTCGTGTGATATAACTGATGTGACGCCTCTGTCCCCTCCTCACTCTACCACCATAAACATCACTTACTCCTACTGGACACCAGGAGAAGGAACTGCTTCATGAAGCTACTCCACCTCAGTGAGCACCGTCCTAGAACCAGTTTCCTTTCCGACTATGAGACCAGTTTCCCATCTGGCTATGAGAGAGAGGTGTCGAGGCAAGTGTATCTGCCTGGTAGGACGAGTGTCTTCTCTGCGGCCGTCAGTGTTCCTCTTCTCCCGGGGTGTGGACGACGAATTGTATTAAGGACTACTGCTGGTGATGTTGTGATTGTTTGATTATAGTGGACTACGGCGGTAATCCTTGGTTCCTTGTGGATGGCCATTGGGTAATATTCTGGTGTGTTTTGACAAATACTTAGTTGTTACTATTTTTTTGATAATTGCATAATTTGTTTTACTGGTGTTATTTAATGTACGTAATTAACTAACCTAATCAGTACTTAATATAAATTTTATTAAAGTACTTAATTACATTATAATCTTCTTATCACTTTCATAGCTTGAATTTGTATGTCACAAACAGTGATTCCTTTGTGTGTGGTCCTTACTTGCTGCATTAACGTATTTCAACTTGGAGATTATTCACCCTGCATTTTTACGTGACAACTTTACCTTTCCTTAATGTTGTGGGTAGCAAGGAGGGACATCACATAATGTGGGCCTTAATTGACCCTGCTATCGGTGTTGTAACTACGCAAGTTTGCCAGGTGAAAGTTTCCTAAGAGTAGTTGTCAAATATTCCTGATAGCAGTAGTTCATTTCCCACTTGGCCACTGTGGTGTGTGCTACAGTCACCAAACAAATCACTGGTAACCAGTTGTTAACATAATACACTTTACTCCACCACACTGAGTTATATTTTTTGACTTAGATAAACTAAAGAGAGTCCGTCCTCCTGCATAAGCCGACCTGAGACTCACTTATTTAAAAACCTTCGTGTTTCATCTATTTCTTGAGACAGAGAGCTCATCTCTATGAACATAATTTTGCTAAACAAGCAACAACTCGGTTGTAGTAGTGACCACATCAAGCTTAATGAAAGAGAACGAAGCTGGTGTCTCTTAATGCGTCTTGTGGGAATACAGTCTGGAGCATAAAGAAACCGGCTCTCTACAGTTTGAAGTTCCTGTGAGTATTAGATTATTTTAAAGGATGACCCAAAGTTTTAATGGAGCGGAGTAATCCTTACTTGAGTTTGATAACTGGGAGCAAATTGGAGTGAGAAACTCTCTATACTGTTGTTATATGGGTATTAACTAGTAAGGGTGAGAAATTGCTTGAAAACCGCTTCACTACTTTATAGCTTGTACTTTACCGTCCGACCTTACCTCACAATCAATTGTGAACTGAATACCCACTGGAAGATTTCACGTGTAGGGCTACTGTACCCCTTTGAAAAGCAGGAAGTCAATGCGAGTTGATAGGTCGGAACCTTTCCTGCACTCAATATGTCAGATTTTAATCCGGTAGAGATTTTCACTGATCCCTCACTAGAACTTCTGAAAATCTCAAACCCGAGCAAAGACGATCTCCGCTGTATAGCCACACATTTTAGAATACAATTTGGTGTTGATGTAACCAAAACACAGTTAAGGAACCTAGATGAGATTGATTTGTGAGAGTACTGTGATCTAGGAAAACCGAATAAAAGGGGCCACCAGCTCATTCTCAAGGAGAGTCAGAATCCAGCCGTAGTTGGAGTCACACACCCGGGGTTGGGATGTGGAGCATTCTCCTCAGGTTGGGAGGAGGACCAATCTTCCCGGCAGTACCAGGCTCTGAGCCTACTACAAGTTGCATACGAGTCATTATTGGCAAGTGTATCCATGTCAGGTTGTCATTATTTGGTGACGACAATATAATGGTTTGTTAATGTGACCCGTGTGATTCAGTTAACTAACAAATACCTGTACATAGAATTGTTGTTTGAAGACTCCGCCTAACATCCGATTAATACTAAATAACTAAAGTGCACGTTACCAACTTTCCTCATTTGACAATCCCTCTTACAATAACTCCCACTATATCTTCATAATGATGCCAATGGTATACATGACAAGGATGTGAGATGGACCCATTATAATGGTGCCCAGACCAGTCATTACATATGTGATCACTTTGTATCATCTTTGAACAACAATGTTATTGCTTTAAATATACTGTACACCTTTACTCAGACCATCACTATTAACAATGGTTAGGTGCGCTACTCATCGAGTGTAAAATTTAGTGTGATGGAGTGAGACACAAACAAACAGTGAGAGTGGAAACACCTTACTATTCTCAACACTCCGGGAGCACCAGGACAGCTGGTGTGTCTCAAATATTGCGTGACGTGATATTGGCAACACAGCTGCTGCTGCTGTGTTTCCTTCCACCTTTACTTTTCGCAATGTTGTGCATATCTGTTCCCCATGGTGGGATGGCTGGCACTATCTGCTGTAAATAAATTCATTCTGTAATGGAAAATAGAATGAACCTCTAGAAATTTTTCTTTGGGTTTAATATAGAATTAGAACACTGTGTCGTGTTTTTACTATACAGTATATTAGTTCTTATTCTCTTCACTGTTTTTTTAACAAATTGTGTAGATGCAGACGCCGTTGGTAGTATTCAATTTTTTTTATTTATTTATTTATTTTTTTATTTTTTTACGGGGATTAGCTCATCCGGGCACAGGTCACTGACCCACATCGGGGCCTGGGGGGCGAAAATGTAGCAATAATAATAATAATAATAATAATAATAATAATAATAATAATAATAATCATAATAATAATGAATAAATAAGAAAAAAATAATTAATCAAGAGTGAGAATTGATATGCAGTATGTTTGTTGTGTTGCCAAAGTAAGAGAAAAAATTGGAACTCTGTAATTGTGTGTAAATGAGGCAGAAAGTCAGATTAGCAACCTGGGACTTGGTCACAATTTTTGTGATGCCATATGACAACAGGGTCTACCATTAAACAATATATTATGCTTCCAATATCTTCCCAGGCGGTAGTACCTCCCTGTTTGGTAGCCGACTACTACCTACTACCTTGCCTCACAATGGCGATGAATTTTTTGGGCAGACAAAACGAATGAGGGTCCACCAGAGGGCTTCCCTGTTGACTGAGTCGAAGGCTTTGGTTAGGTCGAAGAAAGCCATGTACAGGTCACGACGCTGTTCTCTGCACTTTTCCTGTATCTGGCGGCCAGCAAAGTTCATGTCAGTGGTGTTATGTAATGATCTAAACCCACATTGAGATTCTGGGAGGAAGTTTTCTGCCTCAGAAAGAAGTCTGTTTCGGAGGACTCGGGCAATAATCTTGCCAGCTACGGACAGCAGCGAATTCCCGCGGTAGTTGCCACAGTCTGACCGGTTTCCCTTGTTCTTATAAATATTGACGATGGAGGCGTCTTTAAAAGCTTGGGGAATTTCCTCCTTTTCCCATATATTCTCCTGGAGAGAGTGGAGACGGCTGGTAAGCAGTGGTCTTCCTGCTTTATACACCTCGGCTGGGATTCCATCAGGCCCTGAGGCTTTGTTATTTTTCATCTGTTTGATGGCGGTAGCTACTTCATCCAGGGATGGATGATAGCTGAGGTGGTTCAGCTCTGGATGCTGAGGGACCTGCTGGGTAGTCAGGACATCCACATCATGTTGAGAAGTGAATGGTAGTGCTCTTTCCAGTTCTGAAGGAGGCCTTCATCGTGTATAATTATAGAGTTGCCGTCGGGTGAGTGGAGTGGTGCTGCGCCACGAGTGGTTGGCCCATAAAATGTTCTGGTGTAATTGAAAAATTAGCGCGTCTTGCTCTGATCTCCAAATTCTTGTGCTTAACATTCTTTAGATTGTGAAGTTCCCGCTGGGCCACAGCTTTCTTCTTATTGATGGTATCAGCTTTGGTCCAAAACTAAGGGTTGTCTTGCTAGTCAGTTAATTCAGCATGTTTATCACTGATGAGTACATTGATTGCCGAGTCATTGTCGTCAAGCCAATCCTGGTGTA
Organism: Homarus gammarus; assembly: GCA_958450375.1. Lineage (NCBI taxonomy): Eukaryota > Metazoa > Arthropoda > Malacostraca > Decapoda > Nephropidae > Homarus > Homarus gammarus. The sequence goes on from CAUDMG010002530.1 coordinate 1,814,465, forward strand.
TTCTTTCGATGTGTCGATGGTCTCTCTACAGATTTTTGTCCTGGCAGTGTTGAGAAGATTCCATTCGGCACTGAGTTTTGGGTTGTTCGTTCTCGGGTTGTTTATGCGGCCACGTTCGAGCTGCTCTCTGAAAGTATGTGCTATCCCTGGATCCCCCAAATGCTTAGTGTTAAAAGCTCTTCTAGAGGCTTGCTGCCTTCGCCGTTCTGGGGCGATGTGAAGTGAGAGCATATCTCTGACAAGCTGATGATCAGTGTCGTAGTGGTTTGAGCCACGTATGGCACGGGTGATGATGACATCTTGGCGATCTCTTTCTCTGACAGTGATGTAGTCAATGAGATGCCAGTGATTGGAGCGTTAGTGTTGCCACGAATCCTTGAACTTGTCGACCTGCCTAAATAAGGTGTTGGTGATAGTGAGGTTGTGTGCATCACTTGCTGAGGAGGAGAAGGCCGTTGGAATTACACTCGCCTAGCCCATTTCTCCCTTTTGTTCCCTGCCAAATGTCAGCATCTCTGCCAACTCTGGATTAAAGTCACCAAAGAGCACAACCTTATTGCGCCGATCTCGACAGAGATCAGCGCAATAGGCCTCCTTGATGTCATCCTTTGCATCCAGTGTTGGGGCATATACACTGATGAAAAAGACATGACGTCAGTGATTCAGCGGGACTCAGAGCGTCATGAAGCGCTCGTTGATCCCTTTATGCATTTCAGCTATCCTGTTTAGGATGCGTTGGCGGATGGCAAAGTCATCTCCATAAATGTGGTTTTTCTCCGCAACAAGCTTACCCATCCAGAAGAAGGTATAGCCAGACCCCCGTTTTGTGAGTTGACCCTCGTCTGGGAGCTGGGACTCTCTAATGGCTGCTATGTCGATGTTATCCTAGCTAGATCCTTTTCCGGAAGGCGGTTCTTCTTTCAGGACGCTCATTTGTGCAAGTATCCAGAAGGGTCCTTAATTCCATGCAGCGACCATAAGAAGCTGTATAGTTGTTTTTTCTTTGGATCTGTGATTTTGATTGTGTTTTCGACAGCATAAAAATGACCTTACTGGTGTGCGGTTGCCCAATTAGGTTGTTTTTTTTACGTAGGCTGTGTTTAGAACACCTTTTGTAGCCCCCTCCCCATGTGGGGTTAGCAGAGTGGCTCCTCGTAAGGGATGCTCAGTCGCACAGACAGGACCGGATTGCACTGCTGCCTAGATCCCAGTGCATAAACGACCATCTTATAGGTGCCGCCCATGTGCAGAGTTGTGACTAGAGACTTCCGGCCGTCATCTCTGCCTGTCCCCGTCGCCACTCGTCCGTCGCCATAGGACGTTTGGGGATATAAGGGTTTTGATGTTGATGAGAAGTATAATGAGCTGGATGATGGCTGCGTGTGAGTTGATATTTGTGGTCAGGAAGGAGCGCAGGCTGCAACTGCACATCTTGGCTCTCCCTTTTCTTGATGCAGTGGTGCAAGTAGTGAAGAACTTGGGAGAGGAAGCGTTGCAATGGACTGCCAACAGCCCAGTTTGTTGGGTTTCGGCTAACTAGCCAGTCCATCGGGCATTGCTTTTTTCGGCCGGTGTAGTCGTTGGGTTCCTATGGTGGTCACCTCTTCCGCCTATACCGCCGTTGGGGTCTTGTTGGAGCTCTTTAAGCATGTCTACAAGATGCAGGGCTCCACCGCAGAATTTTCGTTTGGGGTTTACTCACGTAGCCTTATACCTTCCAAGGTTAATCAGCAAGGCAGCCTGAGCAATGTCTGGGAGGCGCCATGACGTGTCCACATGCCAGTAGGCCTATGCACCGTCCCTCTGGGGCCCACTGCTACTCCGAGATCCCCTGCTGGCCCACGAGGCACCCAGTTACTGTGTATTGCCACGAGGAGGCATAGCAGGAGTCCTGGTGGTGAATAGGCTGCGTCCTGACAGGGGAAGACTTATGCAAGGTGCTTCCCTCTTCGCCACGAGGGCTAGCCAGCGGCAGTAGCTGAAAGCGAGAGGAAGCAAGCAGTGCCTGCGCCTTAACAAAAACATAATGCTGCCACACTAGAGGCTTTACACACACACACACACACACACACACGTGGGACACTGAAGATCCACCCCGATGATGGCCCGTGGATTACACCCCGTATCAAAAGATTAAATGAGCAGCGCAACACGGCATACCACGCCAACAACCGCCTGTACAGAAGTCTACGAAACCAGATCATTAGGGAAATCAAGTCAGCCAAGAAGTTTTATGTTCCCAGGAAAGTGCACTGCCTCAAGGAGGTCGGCATCGGTCAGTGGTACTCTAAGGTAAAAGATCTCTGTGGTCTTAACCGTCAGTCTCCCACACTTCCTTTTATCTCTCATTTACCTAGTGAGGAGGCAGCTGAGACAATTAATAACCACTTTGCTACCATATGTCATACCCTACCTAGTCTTGACCTCATTCTCCTCCCGGCCTACTTACCCTCCCCTTCCTCCCCTCCCAGTGTTCAACCATTTGAAACTGCCAACAAACTCCTGAAATTTAAATCCAAACGCTCCACGACCCCAATTGACCTCCCAATCAAAATTTACAAGGAGTTTGCAGTCGAACTTGCCACCCCCCTCTGTTCTATTATTAATGCAACCCTCAGACAAAGCAAATGACCTAATGAATGGAAAACTGCATTTGTCACCCCTATCCCCGAGGTGACCACCCCACAGTCCCCTAATGACCTCAGGCCAGTTGCCATTACCCCCATACCCAGTCTACTCTGTGAAGACTTTGTTTTTGAGTGGGCATTTGCTAGAATCTATCAGTCAATTAATCCACAGCAATTTGACAATATGAGGACCTCCTCTACATCACACTGCTTAGTTAGCTTCCTGGATTTTCTGCACAAAAACCTAGAGAAACGTAAGACATCACTGGCCGTTGCCCTTGTTGACTTCAGGAAGGCGTTTGATCTTGTTGATCACTGCACTGTATCAACAAGGCCATTGCACTAGGACTGCCCACCAACCTGGTCTCATGGCTCACTGATTTCCTGAGTGAGCGTCGTCAGGCAGTGAGGTACCAGGGTTCTGTCTCCACATTCCAACACCTCACCTGCGGTGTTCCCCAGGGGACCAAGATGGGACCTCTGTGCTTCCTAATCCTGATCAACGACGCCCTATCTGACATTTCTCACAGGTGGAAGTACGTGGATGACTGGAATGTGGGGGTTACAGTGGACAACACCTCACCAGACTACACATCGCTACAAGGCACCCTGGATAGGCTACAAGCATGGACTACAGAGAACAAGGTCACCATCAACCGCCACCACTCCAGTGCAAGCTCCAGCAGTTACAGTGGGTGCCCATCCTCTCCAGTTAGTGCAGTCTGCCAAACTCCTGGGGGTAACTATAGACACAAACTGGACTGGAAGGCCCATGTAAACAACACAATCAAGGCAGCCTCATACCCACTCTACATGCTACGACGACTCAGGTACCCTTGGGGCACCCGCACCAGAGCTGAGGACTATCTACAATGCATTTATTCTCCCCAAATTAACGTATGCGTCACCAGCCTGGTAGTCTTCTCTCAACTCAACCTAACAATGTCAGCTAGAGAAGGTACAGAAGAGGGCCTGCAGAATCATGCTCGGCGCAGACTACTCGGGCTACAACAACGCTCTCTCCACCCTGGAAATGCCATCCCTCAGTGACCTCCACCACCACGCACTAGCAGGATTTGGCAGTAGGCTACTGCACCATCCTCGTCATCGCCACCTACTGACACCGGCAATCCCCCGCCCACCTCGCTCAGTCCGCCACTACAACAAAATTCAGCCCATAAGAGCCCGCACTGATAGATATAAGAACAGCACTATCCCATCTATTGTTAAAATAATAAACAGACCCTGATTTTCATGTACTGTATAGCCCTGTAAATTTATTGAATGTATATTATTATGTCTAAATCACATTTAAGTTTGTATATTTTCAGCCACCGGCTGTAACTCTATTAATAAACCGTTTATTATTATTATTTTTACACACACACACACACACACACACACACACATATATATATATATATATATACACACACACACACACACACGCACATTGTTTACGTCGGACTTTGGCGATATTTACGGATCAAATCTCGATGTCAAACTTTTGTCGACAGTTGGAGGAAACGCATTAAGGCCGAATACAGATTATATTTCAGTGTCAAAACTTTAACTGCTTGCTTTGATAATTTCTGGAGCTCGTTTATCAAGCTTGACTATATTTACAGAGCTTACCTGTTTAAGTGACTATTAGCATTACGTTTAGATGAAGAAAGTTTAATACAACATATGTCTAAACCAGCTACATCATTACAAGTTTCTGTTATGTAGAGTTGTAATATTTTCACCAAAGATGCAATATCATTTAAACTGTTCTTTCAGAGTTACTGTAGGTGCGACCACTCCACTCTCGTTTACTCAGGTTAAGTTAGTACAGTTGGCTGGCTGGCTGGCTGGCTGGCTGGCTGGCTGGCTGGTGTTCGAATAATAACAAGTAAACAGACCCAGAACAGAGGTGCCTATCTGTCGAGGGAATAAATTGAGGATGTCATTCATATTCAACATCTAGTTACAGTATCTCCAGAATTTGGTAATTGGCAACTAGTGTATTGAAATTAATGGAAGTAGAATGATAAGCAACTAAACAGTTAAAGAAAAATGCATTAAAAATTACTAAAATATAAGATGAACTGCTACGAGATAAATATAAAGTAGAGGCCTGTATGATAATATATTTCCTGTTGACTACAATCAGAAAAAGTAAAATTTCAACTAAGAGTAATCTGGCCACACACTAGACTTAGGAGTTATATCATCGTTTCTGATGATGACACAAGATTAAGGTTTTTTCTTTTCTTGGAGGGGGGGGGGGGGGGGTACCTATAGATTCCTCAAATACCCACAAGGAGAATCTCCTACTTCTGCACAAATAAGAGTATACCGCTAGTTGTATACTATGACCATAATCTCACATTTTGTTGAGAGCAGCAACTGAATCCGATCAGTGGTGCCCAGACACCACAGACTGCGGCACGGATCCTTGGTAGAGATACTCAAAGAGATTGATCGATTAGATGGAGCGGGGCGAGATGCGGCAAACATCCATCTGCGTTGACTGATCCGAGTAACAACATGACCCAGTATGTAGCGAACTATAGTTGTTGTCATCAACTTCCTGTCCTCCACTTTGATGTAATTTGAACATTGTCTTAATACAATTTTCCGTATCCATTGCATTACTTATATTTAGGGATACAGTGAATATTAAACTCGAACACAACAGAATAATTTATTGATCTAATATTTAATGACAGAGCTTGAAGGAAAAAAGAACAATCATCCCTCACCTCTAATTTCATTTTATTTTCTTCCAATAGATGGCGTAAGGTAGAAAAATGTTACATACAACCTCTATATATATCAAGTTTAATTATGTATTGAATTTTTTCGTGTCGTAAATTTTAAAATAATATTTTTTATTGTTATATTTGTATGTATTCCATGTCAATAGTCATAATGATACATTTTCTTAAGGGCGGGAGACATCTGGAGTGCCACTGTGTCGTAAAACTATGAACCTCCATTCTATCTTAAAAAGAAAATCTTCCCAAATTATCGAAGGCTTATTAATAATAATTCCATAAGAACAACAATAATACACTTGTTTGTGACTAAACCGCCAAGAAAACTTAATTTGGTTGTTGTGAATATAATTAATTACTTCTGACCTAACTAAAAATGGAAGGAACCCTTGTTAATGTCAATATGAGGAAATGTTTCTATTTTTTTTAGTCTCTCCAAGTGGCACGAAGTCCACAGAAGTCAACACGTCAATATTCAAGCGTAAAGATAAGTTTATGAAGAGTCATTGATTTAGGTTTACGTTCATATACAACTTGCTTTACGCAGCTACTATCTACAAAAGACAAGACCAAATGCACGGGGTTAACCAAGGAATATTATAAGGAACTTGTATTCTTACGGCAGTAATTAATGAGAAAAGAAAAGGAAATAATAGACAGTTATGGTTTAATTTCTTCCCAAAAAGACTGGAAAACGAAGGTTAATAGTTAATGTGCTTGGTTTATAAGCAATGGCAGCTAAATTACAGTTTAATTTATCATTTCACCACTTAACATACTAGCCATATGGGCGGCAGGTCTCTTATTTGTTACTTTGTTATCAACTTCACTGTTCAGGAGCACTCATCGAGTAACCCCTCTTTTGGTGAATTTATAGTAAAGCACCAGTCTTTCTCTCGCTGTTATTAATATGTATTTCGTAATGGTTAGACATTTCTAAGACATTTTTCTTCGACGATATTTCCGCCGGAAATTAAGGATAACCGAGATATCAATTTTACAATATTGTTATATTTGGTCAGTCCCAAGTCTCGCCATTTGTTGTTTACGTCTAGCAGAGAGGTCCTGACACCCACCCCCCTCCCCCCCCCACTCAGCCGCACTTGTGCTCCTTACCTTTGTGTTCACTTCTTGAGCGTCTACAGCGCATGTGCTGTGGTGGTGTGGGAGTTCCTTATTGGCTATAACGAGAAGAGACTTATTATTAGGCAAGAGCTTTTTGTCTTAGCCAATAAACAATATGTGGGTGCGTCAGGAGCGGAGATTAAAATTTTCAGTACCAGATATGGCTGAACAGGTTGAAGAGCTGTGCCGAGATTGTGATTGAGATTATTTTACGTCAATTGCCGAGCTTCATGAGAATAATGGTGAGGCCATTTCATGCTTTAAGAAAACACGGCGTATTACCGAATAACATTATTTGTCCAAAGTGAAATAATCAGTGTACACTGCAAGAAGAACAACACATTTGGCTTGTTTCTTTTTGAGATTAAGGTAAGATGTGGGGGCATGAACAAACGGGGGGTCCAGGTGGCACAGCCCCCCTGGTTAGGTTAGGTTATGTTAGGTCAGATAAGGCTTTTTTTTTTTTTTACACAGAAAGAGGGGATAGGTTAAGTTAGGTTACATTTCTTTCAGTATTGGAAATATGTTTTTTCCTATGGTTTTTAATGAGTTTTGAACGATTGTTGCCTTGTTGGTGGGGAGGGGGGTATGTCAATAACGAGTGATTTCCGGCGGAAATTAATATCAAATTCGTTCGAAACTCATAAAAAAACTATAGGAAAAAACTATTTTTTTTTATTATCCAAAGAAAGAACGGCGCTTCTCTGTAAATTTACTTCCTATTTTTTATTGTTGTTTAGTTGTATGTCCTCTTTTCAAATGTGCAACTAGAAATGTCGGAAACCAATCGAAGAAAGGTAACAGGGAGGGTAGTTTTCATTTCTACGTGAGGTGGCCCGTCTGTCCATGCCACCAGTCTATAAGGCGAAATGCAAAATTAAAATGGCTGTACCTTTCTCCTATTCATTTTCAACAGCTTTTCATTGCATATTTGGAAAGAAGAGATAAAACTAGACAATTAAAAGCACATATCCAAACATATTTATGGTAAAATTGGGTTATAGTAATGGCCTGTGACTGAGTGCTAACAAGGCCGGGAGCAATTACCCTTTACTCTCCATAGTTGCTTCACATTTATAAACAGATTCTCTTTGATGAAAACTTTGATTTTGACAAACAAACAAAATGTTTCTCATTTTATGACAGTGAATGAGAGAAACAATTCCTTTGATGCCTTAACCATCCCCAGAGACAATGTAGTACAATGTTTGAATGAAGTGGAAGTAATTTTCAGAACCAATAAAATTTTTTGGGTGTAAGATTGTGCTCAAGAATATTATGACATTAATAGATGAGGCAATATATATAAACTATGTACAGTACTGCCGAGTGTAAGCTGCAATTTATTGTAACTCGTATAAAAATTTGAATATTTTTTCCTGTTAAATATATAAATAGAATGTTGCAAGATAATATAAAAAATATAAAAATCGATAGCTCACACAAATGTCAACTGATGGAAATACATTCAAATTAGTATGTAATAATATTTGCATTATATTACTGTATGTGTTGAGATTTTCATTATATTTATTTGTTTCAATTTGACGCGAAACTTTATAGGTACTGTCTCAATATGGTGCACTGAAGGGTGTATTAATGCTTATTATTCTTGGCTTGATGTCTGTTACTACTGCATATGCTTTAAGTTAGTATGTGTAGCTATAATTTGCTTTATGTCTGTTTGTCTTCTGCTGTGAATGTTACTGTACTAATTGTGTTACGGTAATGATTTGATTTTGATTTTCTTAACCTAACTATCTAATTAAATTATTAATTAATTAGAAAATTATTTACATATACCACATTGGATTGTTATTCCAAATCTGATAACACACAAGATCACCACTACGGTGCTTCAAGGACCTGGAGGATAAAGGTGGAATTTAATAATAATAATGATAATAATAATAATAATAATAATAATAATAAATAATAAAGTAAGTGTTCTTTTGCTAAAAAGAACACTTACTTTAACACAACTGAACCATGTGGTTTACTGATTCAATACCGGACAGCTGCCAAATGAACTTTTTTTTTGTTCACTTAAAGTTTGTATTACAATAAATATGTGTTACCCACTTCGTGGGTGTTTTCATTGGAAATTAACCCTTTTACTATAATGTCTTCTCATGTATTTTATTCTAGCTGCCTTCAGAGGATTTTATTCTGCTGGGGAAGTTCCATCTCGTAGTCAAGGGAGTAAACAAAACATCTTCATAATCCATTTGCTCACAAATGCCCCTTTTTGCAAAGGAACACCATACTTGGAACATGCATTCATTTCCCTCTCACACTATTGTAACTTTATTATTTTCATCTGGACGAGCGCTACACGATTACACTCAGCTAAGGAAACCCCGTCAGTACTACCAAAGTGTTATTCTTTATTGTAATATCTCCTACCTGATATATACTCAGAAAGACACCAACGCGACTCACCCCTCCCCTCTCCTCTTCTCCCCTCTCACTAACGAATGTTTCGAATTCACACTTCAGAGATCAGGGTTCACATCTCAGGGAAAGGGAGCATTGACCATGCTAAATGGTAAATATGGAAGTGGAGTCAACTGTACATTCTTAAGGAGCTATTTAGTGATCAAAACATTAAATCGAACTCTCGATGAGGATTTTAGTTTTAAGATTGAGTAATGGTGATACATTAATGTTAGGACTGTAGCTTCTTGCCTTAATTAATTATGCTTATATAGTATGGCTGTATCTTTGAGGCCTGGCCATACGAGTATATAGAGATGCGAATATTGCATTAACACTTCAAAATAAATATGTGATATTGATGTGAAGAGGTAATTTTTTTATCAGTTTACTGCACATGTTTTTTAATACGGACTCTTTTTTTTCTTAGAGTCACGTACTGTCATCTGAAAAACTTTAAAACATTACAACTGAGTATTAAATCAGGAATAACCTAACATGAACGCCCACTTGTGAATCATTACGTACTGTCATCTGAAAAACTTTAAAACATTACAACTGAGTATTGAATCAGGAATAACCTAACATGAACGCTCACTTGTGAATCATTGATCAACTTGTGCTTCTCCAGGTGATTTTGAATATAGTTCGAAATTATTGCTTCCATCAATTTTCCAACAATTGATGTTATACCTCTTGGATGGTAGTTAGAGGATAGTGAACGGTAGTTAGAGGATAGTGCACGGTAGTTAGAGGATAGTGCACGGTAGTTAGAGGATAGTGAACGGTAGTTAGAGGATAGTGCACGGTAGTTTGAGGATAGTGCTCTATCTTCCTTCTTGAAAAATCCTTATCACATTCGCTATCATCTAGGATTCTGGTACTACACCCACTTTTAATGACATGTTAAACAAATCTGCTAAGAGCATACTAAGCTCTACCTCACATCCCTTTAACAATTTGAACCTGGTGACTTATTTGGCTTTAGTCTGCCTATTTGCTTACTAAAATCGTTATAATCACTACTATCTCCTTAATCTATTTCCTCCACTATCTCTGTATATAGTCGGCGCCTCGGGTATCATGTTTAAAGTCTGAATGGTGAAAACAGTTGAAAAATATCTGTTCAGATTATTGTTCATTTCTCCGTCGTTATCGGTTCGCTCGCCGGTATCTGACTGTATTGGTCCATTCTTGTCTCGTGTTTTAGTTTGATACATTTGGAAGAATCCCTCGGGTTTTGACTTCGCCTCCCTTGCTACTTTCAGCTCATTAATTCATCTTTTATTTTCTTATCTCGGTCTTAACCCGGCTGGCCAATACCTTATAATAATCTCGGAGGTAAACTTCATCCCGATTTATTCTTCTACCTTTAGCCTTCCTTTGTCCAATAATATTTAAATAATTATTTATCCATTTGTGGTCATTGTTATATGATCTGCGTTTTCTATATGGTGTGGTCTGCCTTTGTGCATTAAGTAACTCATTATTTAAATTTTTGTGGAACTCGTCAACCCCAGATCTCGTGATCAGCTCATCCTCAACCGTCATATTTTCTGAGCTTATCACTGGCAGGTCAGCAGGTAAAGTGAGGTCGCCCTCTATGGATACATTGTGTGATGTCATCTCACGTGAGGTCATGTAATTCACCTCTAAAAACAATACCCCTTCTCTCAGTTGCCTTTTTCAACCTATCAAAGGTTGCCCTTTTGAAATCTGGGACCTTTATGGAATATTACTTGAGACTGACATTAAGTTCAACTTTGAATCTCACTTCTCTGTGGTCGCTGTTAGCTAGTTCGTTCCCTACCTTGACATTACTAATGAGGTTTTCTCTGTTTGAAAAAACAAAATCGAGTAAATTATTACCACAGGTGGGTTCGGCTATATATTGACTTAAGAAACAGTTCTGAACTGTTTCAAGAAAATCCACTGATTTCGAGTTACCTGTATAGTCGGTGTAATCTGTTTGAATAAAGTTAAAGTCGTCTACTATACAGACTTTGCTATGTTTGGAAGCCCTGCGCATTTCATCCCAAATAAGTCGCTCATTAACTCTATTGAGATTAGAAGGTCTTGTTACGAACCACGCCATCAATTGTCATGATCTACCTACCCAGCACCACGAACCACGCCATCTATTGTCATGATCTACCTACCCAGCACCACGAACCACGCCATCTATTGTCATGATCTACCTACCCAGCACCACGAGCAACGCCATCTAGGGACGAAACCCGAGTTTGACTAGTCTTAGTTACCACTCCGGGGTTTCCCTTCTCCATATCCTGGTTGTTGCGTCACCTCCTCCAAGTCTTCCTAATCAGCTCCAGATCGAGGAGTGTTCAGTTCACTCTGGGAAGTGACCACACTAGGATCACCTATCCTGGAAACCTACGGCACAGTGACCACCTACCATCGTCTTCAATACTCAGCCTTACTCGTCAGACATCTCAGCTCCGCACTTAAGTATTTGTTATCCTATATTACCTCCCCCACCTCCACTTGCTTCAAAGTGTTGTATGTTGTATAAATGTGTATATACTGTTAAGCCAATGTTGCGTATGTTTAGGTTAAGTATGGTTACGGGTAAATAATAGGAAGCTGAATATTTTGTTAAGGAATTTATGGTACTTTATTATACACAACAAAAACTCGCATCCTTTGTCTACCCTTTTATAGTCCGATTGTCTTTGTTTTTTTATTGCTGTTCCCTGTTGGGATCTGGGTAGACTTTTAACTATATTCTAAATCCCCAACTCGTAACAGTCTATACATTACTCCTTTGATTAATTTTTTCTATCATCGTTTAATTTTATCCAAATTGTTCCTGTATTCAGTTCAGTTTTTATTTTCTTATTTATTTCACAATTCAGATTATCCATGACATAGATTGCATCCCTGCCTCATTTCCTAATCTGCCTATCGGTATGGAATAATTTTTAACCAGCAATTTGGTATTCGACAGGTAACTCACGTGAGTGTAAGTTTATCCATGTTTCGGTGAATGCTATTTTATCGAATTTTTTCTTTGGTACGCATCAACGCCCTGATTTCATCCATTTTGTTTCTCATACTTTTAGTGTTTGCATAGTAGACATTTAAGTTACTCGTGTTCTGAGTCTGCAGTCTCCTCGATTCCCGTGCTCACACGTTCCCCTAGCAGTTTAAATACTTTGACATCTTTTGAACTGTCCTCTCGAGAGAGCCAGCCAGAGGTTCCACCCCGTCCCTAGACAAATATGCCCCACCCCTAGCATAAAGGTACTCTCTGCCGGAAAAACTGTCCCATTTGTCAACGAATGGGATTGATATTGACTTGCAATATCTGTCAAGATGACCGTTGAGACCAACTGCCCCTGACAACAATTCATTGCCAACTCTCCTTCTAAGCAGGACACCACACCCTAATACGTTCGATAGCTGTCTTGAACTTATCAAGGAGCTCCTCACTCCTACACCGGGCATCATTAAGTTTACGACTTGTAAAAGCAATTACTCTAAATTTTCCTCGTGCGTCCAGCTGCATAAGGACAGGGCCTATTCATTGTCCTGAAGCGTCCGTACACAGAGTAAATTCTTGAGAGTAGTCAATAAATGAGAGAAAACAAGGGCATTTGTAAGTGCTGTCTTCAATATAATAAAAGTATCTTCATGTTCAGCATTCCATAGAAAAACTACATCTTTCCTAAGTAACTTAGTCAAGGGTGAAGCTAATGTCGCATAGCCTCTAATAAAATAACGATAATATCCAAATAAACCAAGAAAGCTACGCACCTTATCAACAATTGTAGGACGCGGGAGCTGAGCAACAACCCTAACTTTATCAACAACTGTATGAATACCGTCACCATCAACTACATGATCATGGAAATGAATTATGGATTTTTAAAAACTCACATTTATAAAGTTTGACTTTTAGTCCTGCTGTAGAAAGTTCTTGTAAAACTTCACGAGTTTGGCAGGTTGAGTATCTACATCCTTACTGACTACTATGAGGTCATCTAAATAGGCGCATACTGTGGATATAGATAAAGTTCTTATAATATCCGAGCAGGATAGGACTCGGAGCAACGGATTCAAGTTGGATAAGTTTAGGTTTAGGAGGGAGATAGGAAGAAGCTGGTTCACAAATAGGGTGGTGGACGAGTGGAACAAGCTTAGCAATTTTGTAGTAAGTGCGGGAACTCTGGAAAGTTTCAAAAGGAGGCTAGATAGATTCATGGATGATAGAGAGTGGTAGTAACTCTCGACAGGAGCTGCCATGCACAGGCCAACCGGCCTATTGCAGACTCCTTATTTTCTTATGTTCTTATGATCTTAATAGTATTTATAACACTTGACCAGTAATTTAACTAGATAATCCGTAGGCACTTATGATCATGAATTAAGATATAAAAAGATTGTAAGAAAATTATTGCGTTCGTTAGTGAAAATAAAGTGAAAACAAGGTATTCATGTACAGCAGGATGGACTGAGAGAGCTCCAGGATAATGGCGGGTTATTGATATATCTTCTACATGAGGAAATAAACATACCAGGAGGAAGTAGAAGAGCCTCACCCCAGGCCACACAACTCTGGCCGCGACTACTGTTGTAGTACAAGAAGACAAATGTTTTGTTGGTACTATACTCAGGGGCCTTGAAGATCGTGTTAAAACGGGAGCTACAGGAGTAGAATGACTGATAGAGAGGAGAGGATCAACTAGGTCGTTCAGAAGTAAAATTAATAAAGGAGGGAAAGGAATAAAGCAGAGCAGGCAAGAAGAGGATAAACAATAGTAAATTGGATAGGAGAGAGGAAGCAATACAGCTCAACAAACAAAGGAACGGATCAACGAGGAGGTACAACACAATAGGCAACCTTGACCACTATAGACAACCGCTCGGGTAACACCTCTGGTAACACCACGAATAACTATAGGAATATGCGCCCAGTGTGTTACTAAAAATAATACCAGTCTCACTTAGGAAGTAGCGCCATTATGGCCCAAAATAATGCTTATATGACAGGGGATATATTGCAACGTTAAAACTAGCAATAACATTAATCACTCACTAGATATATTGGCACTTCTGCACTGGAAATGGTGAAGGTGTAACAGGAGAATAATGGCACTTCGACACATGAAATAATACCGCAAGTCGATATTAGAAAACTCTCTTTTTTTATACAAATATGACACTACATATGAAAAGAAAAAACATGAATGCAATAAAGTGCAGCGAGCTAACAATAGGAATAATTTTGCCGTAACCTAAATATAGCATCTGTCTAACCAAGGAACATTCTACCTTTACCTGCACGATGGGTAATTGAGATACTATGACACTGAAAACGAGGAAATTATGTCATTAGTAATGGCACCATTTGGATACTAGGAAGAGAACCAATCTGGTTGGACATGGTGATATAGCGCCTGGGACACCAAATCCTTGGAAATAGAAGCATTATCATTATGTCTCTGTAAATTATTGTATGATATTCCGATAACTTGAAGAAAAAATTATCTCTACCACGATGAATAGTGTCCTCGTGAAACACCTGCAGGGTCGCCAGGAACAGCAAGACTTCCTACTCTTTATCCAGGAATAACGTCTACTTGAGATTACAAGGGCGCAAGTAAAACCCTAAAAAAGTGTAGTACGTCACTGAGGAAGAGTCAACTTTGCCTAGTGGGAGAAGTATTGTATGATTAACAGATATATAATACTTTAAGAGACCATATCTAAAGTCAGGAAAGTACTGATAAGAATAATAAACTTGAAGATACTCTTGATGATGGATTCCGTAATTTATTCTATATACAAAGAAAAACACTAGATGACAATAATAATTATTTTATCATTTTATCGCTGGTAAACTTTACAACATCACCATCAACCACAACCACCACAACCACAACCATTTATGACTACCTCCCAATCATTATATCAGTATCCTCCTCATCCCCCACCACCTTACCTTCCTCCTTTACATTACCCTCCTCATCATTCCTCATCATTCCTCATCCTATGTTCCCTTTCAAGTTCATCCCTATCTGCATTATAATAATATGATGTACCAGTCACCACCACAACCACAACTACAACAACAATCACAACCACAACAACCCCAACCACAATAACAACCCCAACCACAACAACAACCACAACCACAACAATCACAACCACAACAACAACTACCATAACAACAACCACAACAACAACCACAGCAACAACCCCAACCACAACAACAACCACAACCACAACAATCACAACCACAACAACAACTACCATAACAACAACCACAACAACAACCACAGCAACAATAACACAACCACAATACAAATCAACCACAACATTTAAACAATATTTTTCTGGTATCTGCCAAAATACTCTTTATGTTAGGATATTTTTGGTGTTTTTTCAAGACATTAACCAGTTTTATTCCCACATTGTCTACATTATAGTGGTTTTGTATTTCCACTGTAGTCGAATTTGAAGATAACCATTTTTCATGACATTGATGCAAATAATTTAAATATAATACCGATATATTTTGTTGGCCCTTTCGTTGTCTTTTCACTATTCGTTGTAAACAAATTTCGGGTTGACTTTTCAAATAGAGATTCAAACTTGAATCGCAATATGGTTCTAGGATTTTGTACGCGTGCTCATAAATGGTCTTTTCGGTATCTGGTATTTTTCCCTCTCGATTTAATGAATCGACAAAACACGTTCCACTGTGTGCTGATCTTTCCATTATGATAATGTGTTTCATATTTTTTATATGCACATTAAAATAAGTTGGCATCAATGAAATCAAAGCCGTAAATTGAAAAATGGATGCCCACTTTTTGGGATCTTCATACATTATATTTAAAAGATTTCCCCAATTTCCAAGAAGTTCAGAAACAATTTCAAAATTTTTAGGAAAGTTTTTCCTTTAAATAGGAAATCAAAGTTGATTTTCCACTTCCTATGTTACCTTCTATATTGATTATAAATGGTCGGGATGAATTCATTCCTCTATAACATGTACAATGGGAGATAAGGGAAAAGCGAGAGACCTTAAAATAAAAATAAAAAAAAATGTTATATAATACTATAGAGGAGGTTTACGGGTACTAATAATAATATGTCAGAGAGAGAAAGCATTTTTAAGATTATCTTCAAAGCAACTAGATTGTTAAAAACCGAAGGGCGCAATTATTTACATTTGAAACAAGTATTTGAGGACTGGATGAATCATGAGACTCAAATACTTCTTCAGAAATATGAAAACATAAATACATTCAAACTGGTCCAGAACCGCGGCTATTGCCCATAAATAATGAGAAGGTAGAAGATTATCTGTGCTCCACTGGTTTCGGGATAGAATTTTCCTTCAAAGATATAGTTATCATGAACTCAGTTTTCCCCGTAACTGGAACATCAAGGAAAATTATATTTTTCCACTTTTTAATTGTGGTAATTTGTGACCCATCAGATATCCCCAAAATAAGTATTCATTAAGGGAGATTAGTGTTTGATTGTTATCCGCTCAGAGGGATTGTCTTTACGGAGAATGATTCTTACTCCCCCCCCCCCCCCCCCCCACAAATATTCTATAAACAGGGACAAAGAAATTTACAAGACTGGTACCGAGATAACTACTACTTCCAGTTTACTACTTAGCTCAGGAACTCTTTGTAAATCCACAATTATGTCACACAAAAACGACAAAAACGTTATCAGTCTACAAAATATACCATTAATTATTTACAAGGGAATAGAAGATATGATGTTGGAGAGAGAACTTGAATTTTCTTCTATTTAATTTTCTTCTCTTTATTCAATACACCCCCATGAACTTTCAGCGTGGAAAGAATGTTCAATCTGTTTACTTTAGAGAATATAAGGTGTTCGTCTGGTATCGAACGAACTATAAGGGATATATAAAAAAGACAAAGAAATAAGGAACATATTAATCTTTAAACAAAACAAAGAACTTTTGTAATAGACGACACAGGAGTCTTTAAACTTCTAGAGGAGAACTGTTTTCAAATATACAAAAATGAGGACTTTGGTACTACTGAAGGAATTGTATTTTAAACCGTAGTATTTCCAATAGGTTGTTTAAAAAATAATAATATATAATAGTTACATAATATAAAACCCACAAAAAGAAGCCACTGTTGATGTTTTCTTTACAATAAACAACTCTCTTGATATATGTGGATGTGGTTCTCGACTAATCACACAATATGAAATAAAAAGGTTGGTTAGTGCCCATTATTTTCCTCTGATATTGTATAATTCTGCTCATTTATAATATATATCAGACTTTGTGAAAACTATTAATTTAAGAAACCATGGAGCCCTTTATTCTCGGAGTCAATAAAACAAAGAAGTACAGTGATTGTCCTTAGAAGGTAAAAACAAGAAAGCAATATATAATCCATTAATTATTTACAGATTGACTGACTGTATTATCCAAAATTATATGGTTCAACAAAAATACCTATATTAATGATCTTATCAATCTGATCTAGATTACAAAAAAATTGGTCTATCAATATAGATGTTCACTTTACATTGAGCATCTTGTATATTAATCTTATTGTCTGAGGCGGCAGTAGTCAACATCTTTCTCACTCCCCCATTAATTAACATTGAAGTGTTAATCACAGTCAAAAAATTATTATTTGCATCTTGAGAATTAGTAGTAGTAGTTGTAGTATTCTTCGCGTCGTCTAGGCTCTCGGCAATGAACGGAACTTTTCTAATTATTTTAATCATATCGCAGTAGCAACATTTTATATTAAACGGCGGGAGGTGTTGAATATGGGAATACACTTTCTTAGAGGTTGCCAAACTCTTCTCAATGGCTCCACGTTCGTCAGCAAACTTCCTCGCCACTTTCACTAACCGGGTTTTTGTTGCTGGTTCATACGGCATGTAGATATGTAGATGTATAGAGACTTTCCATTCCCCTCAACGTCTGAAGTATGGAGCAACTTGATAGTGAGATCTTGATGTTCTTTGTCTACACATACGTGAGTTACACCCGGAATAACACCATTACCCTCTCTTACACTACATCCCCACCGTCAATGATATCTCCCAGTTTTACAAAATCCGCTTTGAAATACATCATACATGTAATGGCAAATATTTCTTGAGATATGTAAAATCCACCAATTACTGTTTTAGTGTCTTTCTTTCCACTTATTAAATCACCCCACTTTCCTCCATCGAATACAGAACTTGTTGCCATAGTGATGCCGGCATCTATTTCAGATGTATCCAAGAAAATTAAGGGGTCGGAAATGACACCCCTCGACTGTAGTGCTACTTGTCCATTGACCCGTTGAATAGAGCGCGTCATATCTTCAGCATCGGAGAAATGGAACTTGTCCCGGAAAAAGTACATTGTCGAATCGGTGTTGCCTTCGATATCAGTAAACGTGTCTACAAGTTTTTCATCATTCAACACAGTTGACACAGTCAATACTCCTATTACACAAGTTAATCCTTTTGGATGAGGTATTAGTCTTCACACATGGTGGAGTATATTACCGCTAATTGTCATTCTCTTCTCCTGGGGTGATTGTAAATTACCGTGAATAAAGTAACTTACCACTCAACATGGGTTTACAAAGGGAAAATCTTGTCTAACAAATCTGCTGACGTTTTTTAGGAAAGTCTTCGAGGTAGTAGATAATGACGAAAATTGCTATGTTATTTACTTAGACTTTAGCAAAGCATTTGACAGAGTACCGCATCAGAGGCTTCTGAGAAAAGTTATGGCTCATGGGATCGAGGGGAAAGTTTTAAATTGGATAGAATCATGGCTCACCGATAGAACGCAGAGGGTCAGCGTAGATGGTGTTAAATCTGAGTGGGGCCGTGTAACCAGTGGGGTTCCCCAGGGGTCAGTACTAGACCCCCTCTTGTTTATAATCTACATAAACGATCTAGATACTGGGATCAGCAGTGACATAAGCAAGTTTGCGAAAGACACCAAAATAAGGCGGCAGATTAATTCAGGGCAGGATGCAAATGCACTACAGGAGGATTTAAATAAAATGCAGGGGTGGTCAGAAAAATGGCAAATTAAATTCAACACCAGCAAGTGCAGCGTACTTAATATTGGAAGAACAAATACTGTCAATGTATGCAGCCTTAACAACATCAACCTAGAGAAGTCGACTTGTGAAAGAGACTTACGGGCACTTGTAAGCCCGGACCTACGGCCTAGAAAACAGTGCGTTAATGTTCGAAATACGGCAAACAGAGTATTGGGTTTTATATCTAGAAGTGTAAGTAATAAGAGTGCAGAGGTCTTATTGCAACTATATCTTGCGTTAGTCAGGTCGCACCTCGATTATGCTGTTCAGTTCTGGTGCCCTTATTATAGAATGGATATCAATTCACTGGAGTCGGTGCAGCAAAGAATGACGAAAATGATTCCGGGACTTAGAAACCTACCATATCAAGATAGGTTAAAGAAACTATACTTGCATTCCCTAGAAAGGCGAAGAGTGCGGGGAGATATGATAGAAGTATTTAAGTGGGTGAAAGGAATCAATAAAGGCGAGCAGGATAGGACTCGGAGCAACGGATTAAGTTGGATAAGTTTAGGTTTAGGAGGGAGATAGGAAGGAACTGGTTCACAAATAGGGTGGTGGACGAGTGGAACAAGCTTAGCAACTTTGTAGTAAGTGCTGGAACGCTGGAAAGTTTTAAAAGAAGTCTGGATAGATTCATGGGTGATAGAGAGTGGGAGTAACTCTCCACAGGAGCTACGATGTTGGAGTGCCCTAACCCCTTAGGCCTTGAGTGTAACTGACTGACAACAACAAACCGGCCCGACCTCCCTCAACCTCATTGCTTCCCACCTCTTCCACCTCACTCTCTATACGAAAGAAAGATTAAGAGTAAGAAAAGGAAACTACAAAGCATCATAGAAATATAAAGATAAATAGTAATATATAATAGAAGATAAGGGGAAATAATACCGCATTTGTTACTACGGGCGCGGGTTGACTTGAGTTATATAGCGGGCACTGGCTGGCTGGAGTTATATAGCGGGCACTGGCTGGCTGGCTGGCTGAAGCTATATAGCGGGCACTGGCTGGCTGGAGGTATGTAGTGAGCACTGGCTGACTGGAGGTATATAGTGAGCACTGGATGGCTGGAGGTATGTAGTGAGCACTGGCTGACTGGAGGTATATAGTGAGCACCGGCTGGCTGGAGTTATATAGCATCGCCTTGCTTGGTGGCTGGCTGGCTGGTTGGGTGAATTTACAGAATAGGCATTGGTTGGGTATCCGGAGTTACATAATAGGTAATGGTTGGGTGGCTGAAGTTATATAGTGGGCACTGGCTGGCTGGTTGGAGCTATGTAGCGGGCAATGAAAGGTTGGCCGGAGTTATATAGCAGGCACTGGCAGGATGGCTGGATGGAATTATATAGCGGGGACTGGCTTGGTGGCTGACAGGAGTTATATAACGGGCGCTGGCTGGGTGATTGGCTGGAGCTATATTGTGCAGTGGCTGGGTGGCTGGCTGGAGGTGTAAAAATACCCAGTCGGACATATTTCTACTTACAGTGCCTTAGCGTGGAAATGTTAACATATGTGCTAAATAAACTGGGCTCGTGAGAGAAAAATGAGTTGCCTCGGCAGTGTGTGTTTGTGGCCAGCTTGCCTGAGGTAACTATTCTCAGAGAGTCTGAGTTATTTATAGATGTCCCAACCCGGAGGTAAGAATATTTACAGAGGTGGAAATATTTACAGTAATTGCATTAAGACCGTCTGGAGTATTTACAACAGCTGTAACTAATGGAGTTGTTCTGTAGTTGTGCTTGTAACAAGTGTATGCGTACAGTAGCTGTAACCTAGAGAGTTGTACTTGTGCTTGTAGCAAGTGTGCATGTACAACATCTGTAACCGAGGGAGTCGTACTGCATTTGTGCTTGTAACAGGTGTACACGTACAGCAGCTGTAACTGAGGGAGTGAAACTGTAGTTGTGCTTGTAACAAGTGTACACGCACAACAGCTGTAACTGGGGGAGTGGTACTGTAGTTGTGCTTGTAACAAGTGTACACGCCCAACAGCTGTAACTGAGGAAGTGGTATTGTAGTTGCGCTTGCAACAAGTGTACACGTACAGCAGCTGTAACCGAGAGAGTCGTTACTGTAGTTATGCTTGTAACAAGTGTACACGAGATAACAGATGCTCAATTTTCCATCAGTTATGTTTACATTGTCAAGTCGTGTCTACACCATTTCCCTCTACAGTATATGACTGACTACTGAGGTGCTACAAATCCCGGTGTCTCTGTCTACTCTCTGCAAGGTCCCAACATTTGTTCAAGATTATCAGTCTGTTATTATAGCTTTGGCCTGACTAATATCCAATGATTTAGGCTCTTCAACTGTCAAATGCTGCTGACTACCTTGTACTTAACCTTCTTGTTCCCAAAATAACTGAAGACTTGTATAAATTTCTTATTTTCTTGTTGAGATTTTGGCATTTAGTTTGATAACTTCTTATGAAAGGAAGGACGGAAGGAAGGACGGGCATTGTAAGGCAAAGTGAAATTTTTAGGGGAGACATAAAGCAATGAAGTCAACTTCTCATATTTCTATATATAATGAAAGGGTAAATGTTGCTATAGATAATTTAACCACAATCTCTGAATGTCTGCACAGGGAAAGAGGAAAATTGTATACCACTTTGAGAATAATATGATTCACTAGTGACTGCACGCAACACTCACATCATGGCGCAACATCTGGTACCTGCACAACTACCCTTTGTCTTTGTTCATTCCTACCACTAACATGATGTGCGCCTTACCCCAGGAATTGCTGCTAGCTTCGCCATTACTTTCCTCATCATCACATCACGACACTATTACTAAAACACACACACACACACACACACACACACACACACACACACACACGCCCTTTATGCTACTCTCTTGTACACGCACCTGAGAGAACCTTAATATTTTAATCGATCTATAATAAATTTTAAAAGATCTCGAGACTTGAAAAATACGCATTGGCTAACGGAAGACAGCTCTAATTAAATTATACTCATACGGCAGATTATACCAAGACTTCTTAATCAGTATAATAGGAGGACGTATAAGATTTACTGGAAAGGTGGATAACTTCTCTCAGGTCCCCTTGCAGTAATTTGAACCAGTAATATGGAATACCTAAGGTACATATGCCGTAAATAATTATCACCAGGGCGTGTCAAGTGTTCAAAGTTGGTGCAATTAATGTAATTAAATTTGCTTCTTGAATTACTGTGAAGGCCATCTTATGTAGATAACCCGGACGTGTTATAAGTAGTCCCGGGTGTATAAAGTACTATAATTCTGTGTGTTATAAGTAGTCTCGGGTGTATAAAGTACTGTAACTCAGTGTGTTATAAGTAGTCCCGGGTGTATAAAGTACTGTAACTCAGTGTTTTTAAGTAGCCCCGGGTGTATAAAGTACTGTAACTCAGTGTGTTATAAGTAATCCCGGGTGTATAAAGTACTGTAACTCAGTGTGTTATAAGTAGTCCCGGGTGTATAAAGTACTGTAACTCAGTGTGTTATAAGTAGTCCCGGGTGTATAAAGTACTGTAACTCAGTGTGTTATAAGTAGTCCCGGGTGTATAAAGTACTGTAACTCAGTGTGTTATAAGTAGTCCCGGGTGTATAAAGTACTGTAACTCAGTGTGTTATAAGTAGTCCCGGGTGTATAAAGTACTGTAATTCAGTGTGTTATAAGTAGTCCCGGGTGTATGAAGTACTGTAACTCAGTGTGTTATAAGTAGTCCCGGGTGTATAAAGTACTGTAACTCAGTGTGTTATAAGTAGTCCCTGGTGTATAAAATACTGTAACTCATTGTGTTATAAGTTGTCCCAGGTTTATAAAGTACTGTAACTCAGTGTGTTATAAGTTGTCCCGGGTGAATAAAGTACTGTAACTCATTGTGTTATAAGTAGTCCCGGGTGTATAAAGTACTGTAACTCAGTGTGTTATAAGTTGTCCCGGGTGAATAAAGTACTGTAACTCATTGTGTTATAAGTAGTCCCTGGTGTATAAAGTACTGTAACTCAGTGTGTTATAAGTAGTCCCGGGTGTATAAAATACTGTAACTCATTGTGTTATAAGTTGTCCCAGGTTTATAAAGTACTGTAACTCAGTGTGTTATAAGTTGTCCCGGGTGAATAAAGTACTGTAACTCATTGTGTTATAAGTAGTCCCGGGTGTATAAAGTACTGTAACTCAGTGTGTTATAAGTTGTCCCGGGTGTATAAAGTACTGTAACTCATTGTGTTATAAGTAGTCCCGGGTGTATAAAGTACTGTAACTCAGTGTGTTATAAGTAGTCCCAGGTTTATAAAGTACTGTAACTCAGTGTTATAAGTAGTCCCAGGTTTATAAAGTACTGTAACTCAGTGTGTTATAAGTAGTCCCGGGTGTATAAAGTACTGTAACTCAGTGTGTTATAAGTTGTCCCAGGTTTATAAAGTACTGTAACTCATTGTGTTATAAGTAGTCCCGGGTGTATTCTACACGTTTAGTTCCTATTTTAAATTCTTACTTTCGGGCTTTCTTGCGTAAGGGTTCATTTAATGACACGATACACTGTTGAAATTCGATAATCCTGTAGAAATTTTCTTTAGACAAGTTGTCATTGTTATCGAACTAGTCTGAGGAATCCATGTAATATTTGAGGTCTAACTTAGTGAGTCCCGCACTAATCTGGACGTCTTGTTCGTCATGTGCGAGAAGAGTGTCACCTGTCCACTCTGCCATCTTAAAAATCCAAGTAAGCGGACCTTCTTTGGAACCTGACCCAAAAAAGGAAATGAACTGTTTCTAAAACGTTTGATAATCATCGATTTCTTCATCAATGGATGAAGCATAGATACCTATAGCTGCCCGACTACCGGTTTTGATAAGGCTTTGGACGCATGAGATTTTTATCTATGTCATTAGTGACATTATTATTTCTCATTACTTCTTCGCATTAACGCAAAAATGCAAAACTAGTATAATCTGGGTCCTCGGCAGTAAACTCTTGTACCTTAATGTTATTTGGAAGTACCTTTACTGTTTGACCGACCGATGCAGTCTGTGGGTTAGTAGAACCACCTGTTGCCATTTTTGTAGTGTTAGTTAAAGCACGAGCGTTAATGTCAGGTGAAGGATAATGTTACCTGACCTTAAATGTCTACTGTGTAAATCCTCAAACTAAGAATCGATGAAATTTTCACAGCTAGTTAAAGAGTCAGTAAGTTTTAACTTTATTTGGCTAATTTGTGGTAATTCTTCCTCACTATCAGTTGCCACTAGCTCCTGTGTAACAGATGGGAATGATGCATTTCATGAAGTGCAAGTTGAGGTTGGTGAAAAATTGAAACAGCACAAACAAAACCTAAGTGGTGAGATCACAGAGGTACCAGAGGAGTTAATTGTGTTGAACAGTAAACTAAAGGAAGTCAGTAGCAGGATGGAAGTGCTAGAGAATTGTCAAACAGTAGGGTATAAGCCAATATCTTGTGACCCCTATGATTGTGACTGTGTGCGTGAAACATCGTTTGTGCACGCTCCGAGTGGAATGCATAGAGTTGACAATTCTGGAAAATACGATGAGCATGTGGAAAAGGGAAGTGTTGAACTGAATTACAGACCTCCTGAGTTCAAACCCCGAGCGACGTCAAGTGAAGTGGTGAATTATCTAAGAGAGTCAATGAAGAAGAAATACCAAGCACAGTTTGAGTTACTGACTAAACAAAACAGGTGGGAAGACAAGCAGTGTACAGTGCAATTAGTCACAAGTCTTAAGGGCACGGCTATGAAGGTTCTCAGCCAGTTGACAGGAGCAGAGCGAAGCTGTTGCACATCACTGGCAAAGGTATTGGAACGAAGGTATGGAACCAAGCACCAAAATGAGGTTTACAGGGCCAGATTCCGTTCTCGTACCCATAATCGAGGTGAAACACTACAACAGCTTGCTCAAGAAACTTATGCCATCCCAAATCAGGACGTCACGACTGTTGCCAGGGTACCGGTTGACCAGTTCTCCTGCTGGTTTGGTGTGCCCCACGAGATGCACTCAGACCAGGGCAGAAACTTTGAGTCCGCTGTGTTCAGCGATTAATGTAAACTGTTGGGCATAAGGAAGACTAGGACCACTCCACTTCGGCCACAGTCAGACAGAATGGCAGAAAGCTTAATTGGACCTTGGGACAAGAACTGACCAAGTACTGTGCTGAGAGGCAGACAGAATGGGACCAGAATCTGCCTGCTCTGCCGATGGCATATGGGTAAGCTGCCCATGAGGCGCAACCATGATGTCAAAGCAAGCCTGGTCTGCTACAAGAACGGTGATAAGGTCTGGCTGTTTAACCCTCCGCGGAAGAAGGGTCAGTCACCGAAGTTGCACAGTCCATGGGAAGGACCATACACAGCAGTGGAACACCTTTCAGATGTGACCTACCGGATCAGGGGAATAAGGGAGGCTTAGCCGAAGGTAGTCCATGTCAATCATCTGTGGCAGTATCATGGGCCAGGGCAGTACACCCGGGTAGACTCGGAGGAGCAGCCACCTACCACCGACGAGGACCAGATGGGAGATCCAAAAAGAACTCAGAGCCGTACCAATCCGGAGAACCCAACCATGACCAAGGAAGAGGAGCACAGTTCTTCGCGGAATTGGGCGTGACTGGAGATGGGAACCAATCTGAGGATGTGACTGAGGTTGCTTCACCAAGGGAGGGCTCTGAAGACATCCCAGTACGTTGGTGGCAGCAGCGGAAGAAGAGGAGACCAACCAAGTTGCAGAATTAGTATCAGAGTAGAACGTACTAGAAATTCCCAGACCTGTCTGGGCTGTTCTATGATCGTCTGACGAGACATATTTAAGCGGACACGAGCGGTCTTGAATCAGTCGACCGTTTCTGCTCTAAGTGTAAAGAACAAGCCTAGTAGGACAACTGAAGATAATTGTTGTGCAAGTATTGTGTAATTGTTTTGATCAGTATAAAGTGAAAGGACTAAGGAATTGTACACTGGCAATGTGCTGATTATATTATTCGAACAGTGTTGTGAAGAATTAGTGATTATTTAAGGAGAATACAGTGTACAAGTGTGTTTCTATGGCCTGGTGGAAACCTATCTGCCTGTTGTTTGTCTGTGCACTGATGCCTATCGTCGGGAAATTATAATGTTTATCCATCAGACCAAAGCATCCAGGCCAGTAGTATAACATTGACTTAGCAGTAATCAGGGGAGCACGTGTCCACCCACGGAAGTTGACACACCCTACAGTGACTAAGGTGAGACAAAGACCTGATCCATAGGAGGTCAAGGTCACAAAGGGAACCAGAATTCTCACCGCCATGCGATCAGCTTAACCCAGCGTCAGGACCTTGTTAATTCAAGGAACTGCTATCCAGCCAGCACTTCTGTTACCTGACTAGACAGCCGGTCTAGACACACCCAGAATAGTGTTAATTAAGAGAGGTCATCTACCGGCTGGAGATCTCCAATATAAGGCCTGCAGCTCTTTCCACAGGATTATTCTTATAACCGTGAAGGGCCAACAACACGCGCCACCAGTCCCGCTCGTCGTCTCATCGAAGAAGTCCGTCACTAAGTGCAACGAGGTCTCAGCCTTGTCCGTCGACGGTGTGCTGTCGACTCAGCATGTAAAAGTAAATGCTGGCTGTGTAGACGGTAGTAGTGCGGTGATGGTGAACCTCCCCAACGATCGACTTAGTGCCCATTCTGCTTGTTAGGTTATAGGAATATATCATAGTCTATTATATATTGTGTACGAACCCCCATTAATCCCTCCTATTTAACTAGTAAAATAAAGCTGTAACACGCATTTGTGTTTTATATACTACACTTGTACTGAGTCTGTGTTAATATATAACATTACCTTCACCCTCGAGTCACGCTACCTACTTTCTTCACTCTACGACTCTACTGCTATAAATTCATGCCTTACCTCTTCATTTATGAGATTTAACCTCATTATAAAATTACCAGAGACTGGCGGGACAGCCAGTGGTAATTCAACGACACTTATGATAACTATTGCTTCTGTATATACGACCCTGACCGCTGGTAACCAGTGGTGGGTCTGGGTAAATGGTGAAAGGAGGGTCCTAACAATATGTATACAACAGCACACATCGTCATGCCTAAGGTCTTTCCAAAATTTAACAAGTAGTGTTTTATGTCCACATACATCGTTTTATTGGCGTTTCCAAACATAAACAAAAACAAAACAAATAAAGTATCTGCATTCACCTTATGAGGATTGCTTACTAAACACGGTGCACTTGTGCCCTAAACTGTGACCACCAATGACACCCACTCTATCCCATCCTCCCGACGTCACCTCACCTCATCGTCCAATAGACAACAGATACGTAGTAATTTGTTTTAAAATTGTAAAAAAGAAAAAAAAACACAATTTACAGGTGGAACTTCTGCTCACCTATGTATTATTTTCAAGGTATTGTTATTTAAAGTAATTATGTCTGACAACTTCCTGGGTATAATTTTATTGTTCATTACACTATTATATGCCGATGCCTATGTAATTAAATTATAATACGTCTGTTATTCATTGGGCCATAAACTAAATCCCGTCGTAAGCAGACACCATCTCTATACTCACGTTAATGGCGTTATCAGTTAACACAACTTAATTTCGAGAATCAAGTATTCAAATGTGGTTTAAGATGGTGAAGGGAAATATTAAGAGTCTCTTACAGACAATAATGAAGTGCCTCAAGAAATAAATTATGGGATTTAGGCTCAACTCATATCAAACAACTCTCACACGTAAGATAAATTATCTTTCAAGAATTATGGATTGTGTTGTGTTCTAGAGACTCAGCGCTCACTTCAGCAGCGTCGTCCTTCAATATGTAAACCATATTTTTTTTTCCACAGGTCCTTCCCTCGGCCTTTAAATAAAGAAGAAGTGTAGGGAGAGAACGTAAAAGAGGGAAAATATACTAACAAAGAATGAAACAAAATATCAAAGGAGAGAGAGAGAGAGAGAGAGAGGGGTATGTGGGTGATATACGCTCCGTGTTTTCGGTGTTAAGTGAGTGTGTACCTATGTTTTGCCAGTATGCCCACATTTGCATGCATATGATTTGTGTGTTTGCATATGTACTTCTGTTTGACTATCAAATGTGTACAGGTTATGTAAACGTGTTTTTATTATTTAGGAGAGAATTCGTGTTAGTTAAATATGATGTATAATTTCTTTTAGATATCTGTTTACCCGTTTGTGTGAGTGTTTGCATTTCTTAACCGGGTTCTGTCAATGTTTGTGGAAACGTACCGCAAGTCCACGTTTGGTAATAGTGTGTCTGTGTGCGTGTGTGTGAAAGATTTTATGCTTATGTACTGTGTATATGTGCAAGGTTGTCGGAGTCGTTATAGATCCCCACGAGAATTGGGAGTCATCCCTGCAAAAAATTTCACGACTGCTAAATGACAACTTTAAATTTACTAAAGTCAAGTTTTACCGTGTTCAATGTGTTGGGAAATCCAACTACCCCGCCCCCGCGACATCATAATAAAGTTCTCTTCCCCCTCCTTCTTTGAGAAAGTCTTCCACCAGCGCAGAAAGCTGAAAGGCACTACTTTCTTCTTCCACGATAACCTATGCGCATGTACAACTAAAGCCCACCAACAGCAAATGGACAAGTTTAAAGAAGGAAGGAAACAAGGGAAACACATGAAGTTCAGGCATAAAACCATTGTTGTGAGGGACTCTTGGATAAGTGGGTACCCCCACTCACCCACCTTCTGTACCAGCCCCCCCCCCCCCCTCCCCGGAGAGGGCATCAACCACTGCCTGAACACCTGTCTAATCTTCTTTCACCCTTCCTTTCTCTACAAAAAAAAAAACTCTGGCTATCACCTGTGGAGTCTCCCCACCCCTGCCGACCAACTCCGGTACTACACGTCTACCCTCTGTGGTAGGAAACAATAACCCACATAACCAAGAGACAGGTTCACCTCCCACTCAAACTGGGAGTCACCCTTACCAGCATCAGTCATCTTAATTCTGTTGGTTGTAGCACTTGTACCACCCCCTCCCTCCCTCCCACTATTATAACTTTCTTTGGTCTTCCTTTTTCACACTTCAGTGACCCTGAGTTTTTGCTGTTCCTTAATCAGTACCAATATTCCAACACTGATAATGCAAGTGCCGTTCCCTTAGATGTACTGGACCGTAAGTGTTACACCCCCTTTACCCATGGTGTAGACACAACTCCCTCATATCGATCCTGATGCCTTTCTACAAAACTCACTGGGTTACACCAACCCCAAATGTAACTATTACTTTCTGACTCTCCTGAGTTTAGCTCTAGTCTTCTACTACCTCATTCTTTCTCCTTAATTAGCCATAGCATCAGTAGTATTCCCTTTCACTTAGATACCTTTATAGATCAGTGTATATCTTCTATTAACACAAATTTGATGTACGTAGGTTCTTTGAGACCAAACTCACTAACAATACTGAACATTTGTATAACATCCCTAATTATACTGGACACTGCGTCTATACGTCACGACACAGTGGTGGTGTCGCATTTTATGTTAATATTAGGTGTAACTCTTCTTAAAGAGATGGTTTAAAGGTTCAGCAGGAGTTCATAGAAAGTGTTTTCACTGAATTACGTAACGACACACGAAATATCCTAGTAGGAGTACTTTACAGAATATCTTACACCATTGTAAAGAACTTTCTTGATAAATTATCGGAGATTATCTCTATCACAAATTCAGAGAGGAAACTTTGCTACGTTACAGGAGATTTCAACCTTGATCTAATAAAATCCGAGACGGGCACCTCAGTAATAGACCTTCTTGCTTCCTGTCATTTTAAGCTCTTTTTCAACACTATAACCAAACCCACCAGAGTAACTGCCACCTCTGCCACTGTGATAGATCATATCGGGACTAACAACACTCCTAAGAGTCTTGCAAGTTGAATTATTTATGACAATATCTCAGGTCATTTCCCAGTTTGTCCATGTGTAAGACAGCCACAAGTTCTGAAAGTTCTAGTAAAATCACAATAAATACAGAGATTGCTGTGCCGACAATATACTCCTGTTGCCTCTTCAATGCTTGCTTTGATGAATGCTTCTTCCTCAAGACTAAGTTAGTAAAAACTAGATCTGTCTCCAAACCCTATATTACATCACAAACTCCTAAGAAAATTTGTAAAAAGAACCATAACTTTCGGTGCCGTCTTACCGAAGTATTAGAAATAGAGTAACTCAAGCAGTTAGAAATACCAGACGTAGCTATTATAGAAATAAGCTGCAGTTATCACCAGGCTACAGTAAGAAAACCTGGAGCATCATCATATCAATTCAGAACAGGAACACTCAACCTACGGGACCCCACTCAGCTATTATGATAAATGATACAGTTGTAACGGAACCCTCCCTCATTACCAGACACTTCAATGACTATTTTCTCAGAGATGCAAAAAATCTTACAGAGAGCATCCCTGATCACCATGAGGAATTTAGAACCTACCTGCAAAACAGACAGTAAAATGAGCGCTTCTTATCCCCTGTCACAGCAGATGAATTAGTGACCAACATAAAATTGTCCAAAGATGCAGCAGCAGGCGATTACAATATACCAATGAGCATCATTAGCAAAGTAGCCCACCCATTAATACCTTTTCTCTTACATATTTGTAACTCATCATTAAAAAAAAAAAAAAAATCTGAAGATGAAAGTCTTTTAAAGAATTACCGCCCCGCATCAGTCCTCCCAGCTTTAAGAAAGATACTGGAGAATCTAACGTGTAGCAGACTAAATTACTTTTGCAGTGTCAATAACATCCTTACAGATACTCGGTTTGGATTTAGAGCTAGAATATCAACTGAAAGTGCCCAATTAACCTTTACTAATGACATCTTAAACTCCTTTGATGACAGTCAGTTCACAGTCAGAATATTCTTGGACCTGGATCTCTGTCGACCATACCATCTTCCTGTCAAGGCTAAAACATTTCAAACTGTATTCGAAATCACCTGGAGAAGCACAAGTTGATCAATGATTCCCAACATGGCTTCACAAGCGGGCGTTCATGTCTAACTAATCTATTAACATTCTTTTCATCTCTTTTTGAATCAGTGGACGAGGGGCACAATTATGATGTGGTATATCTAGACTTTAGCAAAGCCCTCGACAGAGTCCCCCACGAAAGACTAATAAGAAAAGTGGAGGCTCATGGCATCAAAGGATATTTTCTAAAATTAAATAGGGCGTGGTAACAGGACAGGAAACGGCGAGTGAGCATTAACGGCACTAAATCCGATTGGAGCAACGTCACTAGTGGAGTTCCCCAAGGCTCAGTATTTGGACTATTATTATTTATTATATACATAAACGACATAGATATCGACATAGACAGCAACATAACTAAATTTGCTGATGACACTAGAATAGGGCGTGTAATTAAATCTGACGAGGACTCCGCAAAACTACAGGAAGATCTAAAAAAATTTTCGAATGGTCTGAAAAATAGCAGATGAAATTCAATGTGGACAAATGTAAAGTACTCAGTATATGAGATGTAAACAGGGAAACCAGATGCCACATTAACAGCGATGTTATAGAGAAATCCGAATGTGAGAAAGATTTAGGAGTAACGATAAATAGGAATTTTAAGCCACGTAAACAACGTGTATTTGCTCGAAACAAGGCTAATAAAGTACTTGGGTTCATACAAAGGAGTGTTAGTTACAAGACTAGCGAGGTCATCATAAAACTATATCTTGCGCTTGTGAGACCTCACTTGGATTATGCAGTTCAATTCTGGTCACCGTATTACAGAATCGATATAGAATCCTTGGAAAGAATTCAGAGGAAAATGACAAGATTAATCCCGGCCATTATGAACCTTTAGTGCAGAGACAGGTTAAAGCATCTTAATTTGCACTCCCTCGAGAGACGTAGAGTGAGGGGCGATATGATAGAGGTGTATAAATGGAAGTCAAGGCTAAACAAAGGGGGCATTACAAAGGCACTCAAACTATCCAACCAGGAGCGAACTCGTAACAATGGTTTTAAATTAGACAAATTTAGATTTAGGGGCGAAATAGGTAAATAATGGTTTGGAAATAGAGTAGTGGACGAGTGGAACAAGTTATCAAATATCATCATTAACTCGAATGCGCTGGATAACTTCAAACGTAGGTTGGGTGGATATATGAGCAATAGGGGTTGGGTGTAAATGGGACTGCCCAGTATGGGCCAATAGGCCCGCTGCAGTTTCCTCCATTCTTATGTTTTTATGTTCTTATTACGGGATTAGGGGCCTGTCCCACAATTTATTTACCTCATATCTGTCAAACAGGAAGCAGTATGTCTGCGATTATAATCACCAACCTGACTCCTCAGTCCTGCACTGTTATAGTTGTACATAAATGATATAGTCTACTGCAGCACACACGTAAAATAAAGCTTATTTGCAGATGATAGTAATCTCTATGCCAGCAACTCAGATCTCCATTCCTTGATGAGAACTATGAACACTGAATTGACCAAAGTCAGGACCTTGGTAATATGTAATACTCTGACTTTAAGCCTCGGCCACCTGTCATGAGTTGGTTGTCATGTTGCTAATCACTCTGTCAGCCACCTGTCATATGTTGGGTGTCATACTGTTGATGACTGTCAGGCACCTGTCTTGTCTTGGATGCCATGTCATTCTTCTAATGACTGTGTCAGCCACCTGCCATATGTGGGTTGTCATACTGCTGATCACTGCGTGAGTCACCTACCATGTGTTGGTTGTCTTACTGCTGATCACTTTGTCAGCCACCTGTTATGTGTTGGTTATCATATTGCTGACCACTTTGTCAGTCACCTGTCATGTGTTGGTTGCGATACTGTTGATTACTGTGTAAGCTACCTGTCATGAGTTGGTTGTCATGTTACTAATCACTCTGTCAGCCACCTGTCATGTGTCGCTTGTGTTACTGATGATGATTATGTCAGCCACGTGGAGGAGGATGATGGGGTTTTAAGCATAATTTAATTTATAAAGATGTCACAATGGAAAATGGAAATACAGTATTTATTATTATTAATTGCGACGATAGTTGAGTAAAGAGGTCATACCATCATCGCGTTTTCCTCAGTATGAAAATAGCACCGTCATTATGTTTCTAAATAATAATTAAAGAGGGGGAGTGGAGCTGTCTGGTGAACATTACAGTACCTCCTATTTCAAGCTAGCAAGTAATGTGTGGGCTTTCTGCTACACACAATTGGCTACCGACTTCTACTTGAAGTGTCGCGTTGCTCAAATACTAAGTGTGTGACTTCCAGCCATGTCCAGGTTGTCGCTCTCAACTTTGTCTCAATATTCAGCTGGCTGTTGTTCCCAACTCTGCCACTGCTGGTTCACTCCGCTCTGCTTTGTCTCTCTCTGGTTGGTTGGATTTAATATTCCCCTGGACAGGTAAAGCAGACCTTGTGTTACTCAAATGGCATCTATCTTCAGCTGCAGGATTTAATTATCATGTGATCTGATCTTGGAAGCTCCATCACCAGCGTCCTGATGCATTATTAACCAGTCCTTATATAATTTTTGTATGTCCTTCATCTAATTTCATTATATTATGAGTAATGGTCACTGTAACATACTAAAAGGATTATATGATTATGAACTCCGTGGAATTACTTGCCTAAGTAAAATCGTTGTGGTGTATAACACGAACTGTGTAAGTTGTGTTTTATGCTATGGTGAGAGAGGGATTAATTTGGGTATACAGTATATTATCACTAACTTCCGAGTACTAAAAGATTCTATTTAGTCCTTGAATTAAAGGGTTTGCATTTTTCACCTCATTAACTATTTATGGGTGGAGCGGACTAATGGGTTCAATACTAGTCTCTTATCCTAAGTTATCTAGTTCGACCCAGGAACACTCCCAGCCCACCCAGCTGTAAATGGCTACCTAATCTTACAGTTGGCGATGTGAAGGTGTAGACCTAAAACCTAGTATACAAAGAGTTGTATCAGCACTGTCCCTAACAGGCCTTCTACCCCATGGAACTCTCTCCCAGGTACTCATCTAAGGTATAAAAGCGAAAGTTCTTACAACAAGAGGTTTTATCGGAAAAACTTTTGTTTCTCGCGGGTCCATATCCGAGAGTTACCAAGACAATTACAAACTTTTTTTCCAGAAATCAAAGAGTTAACGGTTGTTAACGGCATGAAAGTGTGTGTGTGTGTGTGTGTGTGTGTGTGTGAGTGAGAGAGAGAGAGATAGAGAGAGTGCGCAAACTTGTTTTTGTATCTATGTTGGCTATGTTTTTCATGTATACAGTATGTGTGTTTAAGTCTATGCATATGTCTCAGCAGAGTGATATGAGTGATAGAATTCCTAGGTGTGCGTATTTACAATGTATGCACCTTTCTGTTGTTAATACCTGTGTAAAGTGTTACATGCACACGCCGCCCTGTATGGGCATACAATCATCATAACACAAGAGCCTCAGGGCGTCAACATTAAAACAGTGAACAAAACCAGTGTGAGAAAGTGAAGACTATAAAACATGAGGAGCTAGAAACGAAGGTGGGAGGGAGGGGTGGTGGATGGATGGAGTGGGTGGTGGTGGAGGGTGTGAGTGGTGGTGAAGGGTTTGAGTGGTGGTGGAGGGTGTGAGAGGTGGTGAAGGGTGTGAGTGGTGGTGGAGGGTGTGTGTGGTGGTATGGATTATAGCACCGTCGGTTATCATACATAGTAGCACCATCTCAACACCATCTAAACACCGTCCAACCACCTGCCAACCGAGTGGGTGAATCAATTATAGCAAATAGCATCCGATCGCATTTAGAGAAAAGCAAATTAATCTACGACTCTCAACATGGGTTTACAAAGGGAAAACCTTGTCTAGCAAATCTGCTGACGTTTTTTAGGAAAGTCTTCGAGGTAGTAGATAATGAAGAAAATCACGATGTTATTTACTTAGACTTTAGCAAAGCATTTGAGAGAGTTCCGCATCAGAGGCTTCTGAGAAAAGTTAAGGCTCATGGTAATGAGGGGAAAGTTTCAAATTGGATAAACTCATGGCTCACCGATAGAACGCAGAGGGTTGGCGTAGATGGTGTTAAATCTGAATTGGGCTGTGTAATCAGTGGGGTTCCCCAGGGGTCAGTACTAGGCCCATTCTTGTTCATAATTTATATAAACGATCTAGATACTGGGATCAGCAGTGACATAAGCAAGTTTGCGGATGACACCAAAAGAGGGCGGCAGATAAATTCGGGGCAGGATGCAAATGCACTACAGGAGGATTTAAATAAATTGCAGGGGTGGTCAGAAAAATGGCAAATTAAATTCAACACCAGCAAGTGCAGCGTACTAAATGTTGGAAGAACAAATACTGTCAACCTAAAGAAGTCGACTTGTGAAAGAGACTTAGGGGTATTTGTAAGCCCGGACCTACGGCCTAGAAAACAGTGGGTTAATGCTCGAAATAAGGCAAACAGAGTATTAGGTCTTATATCTAGAAGTGTAAGTAACAAGAGTGCAGAGGTCTTATTGCAACTATATCTTGCGCTAGTCAGGCCGCACCTCGATTATGCGGTTCAGTTCTGGTGCCCTTATTATAGAATGGATATCAATTCACTGGAGTCGGTGCAGCGAAGAATGACGACAATGATTCCGGGACTTAGAAACCTACCATATCAAGATAGGTTAAAGAAACTAAATTTGCATTCCCTAGAGAGACGAAGAGTGCGGGGAGATATGATAGAAGTGTTTAAGTGGGTGAAAGGAATCAATAAAGGGGATATAGATAAAGTTCTTGTGATATCCGAGCAGGATAGGACTCGTAGCAACGGATTTAAGTTGGATAAGTTTAGTTTTAGGAGGGAGATAGGAAGGAACTGGTTCACAAATCGGGTGGTGGACGAGTGGAACAAGCTTAGCAACTTTGTAGTAAGTGCTGGAATGCTGGAAAGTCTTAAAAGGAGGCTAGATAGATTCATGGATGATAGAGAGTTGTAGTAACTCTCGACAGGAGCTGCCATGCACAGGCCAACCGGCCTATTGCAGACTCCTTATTTTCTTATGTTCTCGAAACCCTGCAAAAGGAGCACTCTCTTAGCTACTGTTAAATTCTTCTCCGTCCTATCTAAACACTGTCTGAAATCGAATAAAAACTTACTTGCAACACTGATGAAACGTGGGAAACTATCCACAATAATTTAAAATTTTATAATTGTCCCTTAACTATATGAATCGTGTCTACATTAATTCGATAAAGTACATTTAGTTTCGCATAGGCCTAGTTCAAAATGCTTCCACCTCCCGCTCGATGGCGTTGCTTGGCCTTTGTTTTAACTCGCCATGAGGCGTGGGTTTTTTAGCCTGGCCCACTTATGCTTTCCTGTTACGGCAGATAAGCTATTTCTGTTGTAATGTTTCTAAATATCACATTGAAATTTCATATATATATATATATATATATATATATATATATATATATATATATATATATATATATATATATATATGCAAGTAAATCACTGTAGGTGCGCGTGATCTAGGTATATGCTGATAACCACCAGGAAAGAAGAAAACACGAAGTTCCCAAGCGCTTTCGTGTAATTCACATCTTCAGGGGTGAGTACAGTCACGCAAGCGCTTGGGAACTGCGTGTTTTCTTCTTTCCTGGGGGTGATCAGCATATATATATATATATATATATATATATATATATATATGCAGTATATACATATATATGTGTATATATATATATATATATATATATATATATATATATATATATAAATAAATATTTATTGAATGGTAATGGCAGTGGAAGCGCCCCTTTGAGAGAAATCCCGAACCAGCACAAGAACACTTAAATTTACTCAACAAAATGAATTGTCCGTGACCCGTGTAAGGATAGCGTCTGTGACTGGGATGAATGAGACACACTGTAAAATTTAGACACTTATATTCCCTCCAACACTACAAACACAATCAAATAATGGTACACCAATATGCGCACCTCTTAACCTGAACTTAAAATACTACTCTGGGGAATAAAAGCTATACATGATGTTGAAATTATTAGAACCTCAGGCAATGCCTCATTAGAGGACAGTAAGTTTAAAGTATTAAGAAATGTTGCTTGCACACATGAAACAGGCCTTAAGGGCTTTCAACAAAATAATATCAATCACTGTGAAGATTTTATAAAAAAAATAGGAAAGCAATAACTCTACAATGAATAGGCCTTCAGGGCACTCAGCAAAATTATATTACCCCAACAGATACACACCTCCTAACCTAAACACTACTCTGGGGAACAAGGGCTATACCTGAGATTGAAATTATAAGGAAATATTAAATGCATCAGCATACATTAGTAACTGAAAAAAATCGCATTAAGTTCACACAAAAATTATTATCACTATTATTAAGAAGTTACTGAGTCCTCCAATACCCGAGAACCATGCTTCCTAACCTAACACATAGATTCCACCTGCACTCCGTAGTTTTTTAAGGCACAACCAACAGGCACCCGTAGTTTTAGGCCCAAACCAGCCTTTCTCCACCTTGGAAATGTACCTCTAAGGTCCACTGGACTCTTGGGCCCAGTGTGTGACCCTGTATCACTCAGCTGGCTTCACTTTACCCCCAGTAAATTCATGAAACGGAAGGGAGTGAGCCACTCAGACCTTGTACAGTTGAGAGAAGCTTTAGCTTCCCGTTAGTGAAAGGTTTTCACTAAGCTGCTTGAAGATATGTGGTATTGTGAGCCGAGGTAGAGGAGAGTTGATGGCCCCAAACGATAGTCACGTCGTTAGTTGAGCACCTAGACAGCTGGGTTCACTCCAACTGTCACCATACTCAACAGGTGGCTCAAACCTAGGTCAATGGACGGTCATACAGCTCGCTTCACCACAAGTGTCTCATACCGCCAGTGGACGTTATCATACCGCGTGGGGTCTACAGAACCTTGTTAATACTGATGTTAAATAAACGAAGGAACCAGGTCACGCCATCCATCTCTCCTGGGTACAGCACAGCGGTGGTCCTTGACCTCTCTCACCGCTCCCCAGCCACCTTGGTCACTAGTTCACGCTTTCCAGGAGTGACTTATTTACCAGACGATTAACAGCTTTATTAGGACGTACTCAACATTTTCAGACTGGGAAACGATCTATAATTATTTTCAATTTAATAACTGATATTTAATTTCATGATTTGCGTCCCTATTAACTCGGTAAATTACATTTAATATCGTATAGGCCTACAGTAGTTCCACAACCTCTCACTACTTGTGGGAAGCGCGGTCTTCCCTCAGACGACCTTGAACTCAGCATCGCCAATGGCGCGGCGTTTGAAATTACACTGAAATTTCTGAATATTACACACACACACACACACACACACACACATATATATATATATATATATATATATATATATATATATATATATATATATATATATATATATATATATATTATACATATATATTATGTATATCATCAGACACTATAAATTTATCTTCCAAGTCGTTTATTCACATAATATTTTACCAGAAATGTCATCTATCAAGTAAATTGAATTTATCGAATACGGCTGCTGGTGTTAGAAAAATAAATTTTCCCATTAATAATCATAAGCGTTCATATTTATAGGATGGTATATTTAGGAGTTTTCCCTGTAGCGTGGTACAAGGAGGCCGGTGCTGTAAGGGCAGCTAGCAGACGAGGTCAGTCTCCATATTAAACCAGGAGTGGTGAGGGACTGATGTGACCATCTTCAGAAAATAACTTGAACCATTGACTTTAACAGTGTTACCAACACCAGTCATCACTACATTCCAGTCAGTGTCACCAACATCAGTTAATACTACAACACAGCAAGTGTCACCTACACTGGTCATCACTTCAACACAGTCATTGTCACTAACACCGATCAAAACTACAATGCGTCACCGTGTCACCAACACGAATCAATACTATATTCCTACTAGTATCACAAACACAGGTCAATAATATAACCCAGCAAATATCAACAACACTAGTGGATTTGGCATCCTGTGTACCGCCGGCAAGGCCGTGGGCTCGTAACACACGTCTTGCCCGCGGTGCCCACCGTTTCTCTGTGGATGTCGGTCACACTAGAATAACCCGTTATAGTACGTCCTTCTTTCCTCACACAGCCAAACTGTGGAATGCTCTGCCTTCTTCTGTGTTTCCATACTCATACAATCTGCCTCACTTCAAAAAGATGGTTTTCCGGCATCTTCGTGGTGTAGATTAATATAACTTTTTCCTTTTCTATTTTAATCTCGTTTTACTCTTATTTTTAGCCCCGTAGGCCCAGTTGTGGGTCGATGACCTGTCGGGTGGGCTATCCCCCGTAAAAGAAAAGGCACACTACAACCTGACCAGTGTCTCCAACACCGGTGAATACTACAACCCTACCCGTGTCGCCAACACAATTCATTACTAAAACGCATCCACTGTGACACACACTGATCAATAGTACGACCTAGCCAGTTTACCAATACCGCTGTATACCCAGCCAGTGTTACCAACACTGGGTAATACTACAACCCCGGTAGTGTCACCAACACCGGCCAATACTATAATTCAACCAGTGTCACAAACAAAGGTCAATACTACAATCCCACCAATATTATCAAAACCAATCAGTACACTACCTGGGCTGTAGTGTTGACTAGTGTGGGTGATACTGGTCGACATGTAGTGTTGACTACTGTGGGTGATACTGGTCGACATGTAGTGTTGACTAGTGTGGGTGATACTGGTCGACATGTAGTGTTGACTAGTGTGGGTGATACTGGTCGACATGTAGTGTTGACTACTGTGGGTGATACTGGTCGACATGTAGTGTTGACTAGTGTGGGTGATACTGGTCGACATGTAGTGTTGACTAGTGTGGGTGATACTGGTCGACATGTAGTGTTGACTAGTGGGTGATACAGGTCGGCATGTAGTGTTGACTAGTGTGGGTGATACTGGTCGACATGTAGTGTTGACTAGTGTGGGTGATACTGGTCGACATGTAGTGTTGACTAGTGTGGGTGATACTGGTCGACATGTAGTGTTGACTAGTGTGGGTGATACTGGTCGACATGTAGTGTTGACTAGTGTGGGTGATACTGGTCGACATGTAGTGTTGACTAGTGTGGGTGATACAGGTCGGCATGTAGTGTTGACTAGTGTGGGTGATACTGGTCGACA
The DNA here is from genome assembly GCA_958450375.1 of Homarus gammarus. Classification (NCBI taxonomy): domain Eukaryota; kingdom Metazoa; phylum Arthropoda; class Malacostraca; order Decapoda; family Nephropidae; genus Homarus; species Homarus gammarus. The sequence continues at coordinate 1,854,720 of CAUDMG010002530.1, forward strand.
TGTAGTGTTGACTAGTGTGGGTGATACTGGTCGACATGTAGTGTTGACTAGTGTGGGTGATACTGGTCGACATGTAGTGTTGACTAGTGTGGGTGATACTGGTCGACATGTAGTGTTGACTAGTGTGGGTGATACTGGTCGACATGTAGTGTTGACTAGTGTGGGTGATACTGGTCGACATGTAGTGTTGACTAGTGTGGGTGATACAGGTCGGCATGTAGTGTTGACTAGTGTGGGTGATACTGGTCGACATGTAGTGTTGACTAGTGTGGGTGATACTGGTCGACATGTAGTGTTGACTAGTGTGGGTGATACTGGTCGACATGTAGTGTTGACTAGTGTGGGTGTTACAGGTCGGCATGTAGTGTTGACTAGTGTGGGTGATACAGGTCGGCATGTAGTGTTGACTAGTGTGGGTGATACAGGTCGGCATGTAGTGTTGACTAGTGTGGGTGATACTGGTCGACATGTAGTGTTGACTAGTGTGGGTGATACTGGTCGACATGTAGTGTTGACTAGTGTGGGTGATACTGGTCGACATGTAGTGTTGACTAGTGTGGGTGATACTGGTCGACATGTAGTGTTGACTAGTGTGGGTGATACTGGTCGACATGTAGTGTTGACTAGTGTGGGTTAGTGTGGGTGATACTGGTCGACATGTAGTGTTGACTAGTGTGGGTGATACAGGTCGGCATGTAGTGTTGACTAGTGTGGGTGATACTGGTCGACATGTAGTGTTGACTAGTGTGGGTGATACTGGTCGACATGTGGTGTTGACTAGTGTGGGTGATACTGGTCGACATGTAGTGTTGACTAGTGTGGGTGATACAGGTCGACATGTAGTGTTGACTAGTGTGGGTGATACTGGTCGACATGTAGTGTTGACTAGTGTGGGTGATACTGGTCGACATGTAGTGTTGACTACTGTGGGTGATACTGGTCGACATGTAGTGTTGACTAGTGTGGGTGATACAGGTCGACATGTAGTGTTGACTAGTGTGGGTGATACTGGTCGACATGTAGTGTTGACTACTGTGGGTGATACAGGTCGACATGTAGTGTTGACTAGTGTGGGTGATACTGGTCGACATGTAGTGTTGACTAGTGTGGGTGATACTGGTCGACATGTAGTGTTGACTAGTGTGGGTGATACTGGTCGACATGTAGTGTTGACTACTGTGGGTGATACTGGTCGACATGTAGTGTTGACTAGTGTGGGTGATACTGGTCGACATGTAGTGTTGACTAGTGTGGGTGATACTGGTCGACATGTAGTGATGACTAGTGTGGGTGATACTGGTCGGCATGTAGTGTTGACTAGTGTGGGTGATACAGGTAGGGTATAACAAACACCTGTCAACACTGTAACCCTATCAGTGTCACCAAACACCGGTCAATGTTACAGCCTTACCAGTGTCACCAAACACCGGTCAATGTTACAGCCTTACCAGTGTCACCAAACACCGGTCAATACTACAGCCTTACCAGTGTCACCAAACACTGGTCAATGTTACAGCCTTACCAATGTCACCAAACACCGGTCAATACTACAGCCTTACCAGTGTCACCAACCACTGGTCAATACTACAGCCTTACCAGTGTCACCAAACACCGGTCAATATTATAGCCTTACCAGTGTCACCAAACAACGGTCAATACTACAGCCTTACCAGTGTCACCAAACACCTGTCAATACTACAGCCTTACCAGTGTCACCAAACACCGGTCAATACTACAGCCTTACCAGTGTCACCAACCACTGGTCAATACTACATCTCAGTTAAGTGTCATCAGCACCATTCAATACTATAATACTACAACCCAGTCGGTGTTATCAACGCTGGTCAATACTGAAACTCCGCTAGTGTCACCAACACCGGTTCCATATTAGGGTGAACTGGCTAAATTGAAAATCGAGTAATTTGGTAGCAATTTATTGTAGTCTTTAAGCATGCAAAACAATATTCTGGCATAAATTTTTTTTTATAATAAGTCCTACCTACATCAAATTGATTTTTAAATGTACATATTTGTGAATTTATAACATAACCAGCGTTTGCACACATGTTACTGTTTCAAGTTTCAAATTATTATATTTTATTATCCGTAGTCTATTTGAAAGTAACCAATGCCTTCATACTCTCTTTGCTTTGGTTTCTTGTCATCAGTAGTCTGCTTGCTATTTGTGCTTTGATGTAACCTTCTCGCCTCTCGTGGCTGTAAACATGGCCCGCTGTTTCTGTGACCATTTTCACACATCTCTCCACACTTTGAGTGTGGGAAGGCCACTTCGGCACCTGCATTGGAGTCTCTTTAAGGTTTCTCAATTCTTGGCTAGTTAGACTTGTTATCAATGGTGGCTCTAAGACTTCCAAACTCAAGTCAACCAATTTTGACAATTTGGTGGCATTGACGTTTATTGGGGGAACTTTTCTTGAATGAAACGAACAGTCTCCCAACTGGTCGTCATCTATTAGCGTTCCTCTAATCTTTAGAATGACTTCTACAGCCTCGGTTCGGAGATTGGTACATTGACTGCAAAGCATTGCTTGCAAAACTGCTTCTGATCGAGCATACCAAGCGGACCGTCTTGCCACAGGTAACACGATGTCCCTCACTACCTTCCTCTGTGTTCTTACTAGCTGCAATTGAAACAAAAGGTGATTGGGCCCATCCACCCACATAGGATTAAGTTTCACACTAAACCACTGGGGAAGATAAACTCCAATAATAAATTCAACAATTAACCTCAAATTCTTCAGCACTTTGCCCTTCAATTCGTGTTTGGAAATCCAAATCCTGCAGAAACGAAGAGCTGTAGTTAACCAACGGCTGTGACTGACAGGTCCAATCTCCAAGAGAGCCAATGACTGAGGCACTTCTCCTGATCTTATTGCTTGGGCAATACGATAAGCATAGGATTGATCTGTGCTGAGATCTTTGATGACTCCTTCAGACAACGCCGGAAGGGTAGGGCCAACTTCGACCTTTGGAAAGGTTGTATTTATTTCTAGTTGTGTTGCTTCATCCAGCATGATGCCAAGGGGACCTGACCACTTGTTGTTGCTCTTTGTAGGACCATCAAGTTCCTGGATGAGATGACGAAGAGGTAGCTCGCCTGTATGTAAATCATATACAATCCAAACAAGTCTTCTTCCTAGTTTTTTCTCTAAATGCGTCATTACACCCCCCTGCCATCCGGTGTTCACTGCAGTTGAATCTCCACCAACAGCCTGCAGTGAACTGCCAAGTCCTCTCTCCTGAACCCAACATAAAATATGATCAGCAATGACCTCTGCATGTTTCTTCCCTTCTACTTCAGTTTCGGGAGCAAAGTGAAACAAAAACCGACCACCAGGCTCAGAACAGACAGAGTAGTGTTCTTCTTTGATGAGACCTGGAAACTTTCTGTTCACTCCCTCTACTTCTAGCAAAACTTTTGTCATCTATTCTTCCATCAAACAAAAGACAGGAGAGCCCTCCCTCGCTTAAATCTTTTTCATGCTGATCAGATATTTCCTTCATTATTTTTTCTTGTGCTCTTCTAATTTTATTATGATCTATCACCAAAGATACATCCTCTCGGCTGATGAGGCCTGCATCTATCCAAGCGGCAGTTGCAATTTCTGCAGCCTCACGAAGTCCAGCATGGTGGCGAATACTAGCTAAAGCAATGTTTGAAATATTTCTTGTGTTGTATTTCATTTTCTTTGGTAAAGGTTCAGATGGCTCTTTGGAACTATCATCTGATGTTGCTTCCTGTTCATCAGAAGAACTATCAAAGAAGTGATAAACATCTTGACACAGCTCTTCCTCTCTTTGGATGGCTTCTTCACTCTTCATTTTCTTCTTTTGTTCCCTCTCTCGGATTTGTTCTCTCTTCTTGGCATTAGCAATCTGCTTCTTTGTTTCTGAATAATCTATTGAACCCATTTGCATACTTCCTTGGCCTTCTGCCTTTGTCCTCTGTGCCTTTATAAATTCAAGCTCTAAAACAGGGATCTTCTTTTCACGAGCACAACCACAATCAATGTGGGAATTATTTTCTCTCTTACCTGAGTGAGAACAGTTGGATTCAGAACATAATTGTATGGAGCACTTGCAGGTCAAAATGTCAAACAGAGTATCAAGTGTGTGCAGAAATTCATTTTTCCTGGCCAAGTTTCCTTAACCAAGTGATGTTTCAACTGCTTTGTGCCATAATTTCGTTAGTTTTAGCTCAATAGTTCGACACTGATTAATCACAGGTGGTTTGAATAGTGCATTAGCTTTTGTCCATTGATGCAGAAGAGGGACTATCATGTCATTTATGAGTTCTTTATCTGTATAGTTCCTTCTGTCCTTTGCATTTTTTTCTCGAAGGAGTAACCCTAATCTTAGCATGTCTCTCACTGTTGGAAGTTCTGATACAGGAAGCTCCTTCCCTTTACCAACTAGCAGGCTCAAGTGGGTTGACAACTGACTTCTTGTCTTCAATTTTGACATCTTCACACTATCTGACAAATAGAAAAATATTTCAATGTTTCATAATTCAATTGTTGTTTCAAAAAATATCAATTTGTTTATCAAAAATGCTGTAACAGAAATAACATAATAATTTCTTAGAACATAATGTTTTATACAATGATATAAGTAACTGCGACAATCAATATGCCCCACTTACAATAATTAAAATGTAGAATTCGTCTGGTAGAGTAGGTGCAAGTGCAATGAGAGCAAACCACCGTCTATGATATCTAGAAGGAGAGTGAGCCGGGCGCCTTATCCTCACGCTTGGTACAAGTCAAAACAAGAATTAAACTGTCCCACACGGAGAGCCTGTTCATGTTCATGTTCTGACATGCATATTGTACACAAGCTATAGATAGAACCATAAAATACTCCATAATCCATATGCTTACATGAGATTAGTTAATATCAAGTGAATAATTCTAATCAAGTCTCATTAATTTGTTGAAATACTGATATTTGAAACTTTAAGGTATAATTGATGTAGGTGAGCGTTATTTCAATTCATTTTTGTTTGCTAATCTCAAGTTTAGACATAAAGAGGCACAATATTTTGACTACCAAATTTGATTTTTAACATGTTGACAAAATTGACACACCCTATTCCATATGCCATCAGGTGAGATACCATTGGAATGTGAATTAAAAGTGCAGCATATGTTAGCATTGGTTCCAGTAAAAAACAAATATACAAGCTCCTGTGTTTTGAAAAATAGGGGTTATTTTAATAGTGTACACATGCAAGAGCTGGCCATCCACGCGTATTCAACCTGCATTAATTAAATCATTAATGAGTTTATCATGGAAAGAAGATATAAATTGTACAGAAATTTCAGCGACATGCAGAATAAAACTGTAAGCCTTGTCATGAACTACCCGAAACTGAATAGCAGGAGTGTAACAATCCACACCATGCTGAAAAAAAAATATAATTATCTTAAAATTGTCATGCAGAGCGTAGTTTGAAGCGGTAATCATTCCATACAGCTGATGTATTTGACGTGTCTTTGGTCTGCACTTTGTGTCTGGAACATGGTTAACATTTGTCAGTACTAAGAATAGGTGTACCCTTTTAAGTCTGTCCACATGTACTATGTCTGTAACTTGTGTGTTTGGAAAATTTTTTTTTAATTTTTTGCCCGTTTCCTTGATAGTAATCAGGAGTGGGCCTGAAAATTTAGGTGACAGTTTAGACATCCCACCGTGTTCTCTCAACATAACAGCATCGGCTATATCCAGCGTTGTAGCTCTAGCTTGTTTACTTCGCTTGGAAATTATTTTATCGCGAGACGCTGCTAAATGTTCGTGCACCTTACTATGTGTGTTAATAATGACGCCGATGTGCCTTTTTTTTTTTTTGGTGTGTAATCGTCAATGTTATATACAAGTTGAGGAGTTCCTGTAAGTACTTCATAAGACAAACGTTTGTCTGTGACATAAATGACATAGTAGGGTGATTGGCCCATGAAGCTATTGATCGACCCATTAATTGAGGCTGCTACTTGAGGTAACCAATCCTCCCATGCCATGTGTTTTGGATTCACGATCTGTCGAAGAATTTCAGGGATTTTTCATTTGATTCTTTCAACCAGGTCATTCGCCTGTGGGTGATAATCTGTGATGGAGCTTTGTTGGTTGCCGTTTTGCAGGCAAATTTGTGCTAAAAGTTCATTCTTAAACTCTGATCCGTTGTCAAATAGAAGAACCTTTGGAGTAGTCAATGGACATACCAGATGCATCACTAGCCCTTGGGCTTAGGGTCACATTACCTAACATGCGTCTATCGGCTATGGGTCGCGTCACATGACGATTTGTAATTTCACGGGCTTATCTGAATAAGAAACGTGCCAATCTAACTCAGAATTAAGAGATAAACTCCCCTCTCCCGCGTGGAAACATGTAAACGTCCCGTTTTACCACCCACAATGCCTCGGTATACATTGCGTCACGGTGACATAGATCATGCTCTCCACAGCCCAACACTTCCGGCCAACCCAGCACCTCTACACCGAGGAAAAAGTGTGCTAGAGGTCTGACTGTGGAACAGCGGCAGCAAGAACTAATTGATCTTATTGGTCGTGGAAGCACTTGCGTGGGGTGATGGCGCTTATTTTTAACCAATATCCCTGGTTTTGATCGAAGTGGTGCTGGGATTACTCATGATTTTAATGCGGATAATGATGCGTGTGAGTTGGATTACTTCCAAATGTTTTTTGATAATGGAGTGATTTAACCTATTTGTGATCAGATAACAAAAATATTATGAATACTGTCAGGTCTATGCTGACTCTGGTTTCACTCCTTCAAAAATGTGGTGCATGGCTGCCTCTGAGGTTACTGAACATTATTTCCTCTTTGTTTAGCTATGCAAATGGCGCACACAAAGACAAATGCCTTGCAGAAATATTGGATAAGAGATATCCTCACAGCAACACCGATTTTTGGAAAAAAAACATGACTAGAGTGTGAAGGAGTTATTTGTGAGATACTAGTCCGGTAGCTGCGACACCGCGTGAAAGAGTGAGATGTAATTACCCTCAACGCGTGCTTTGGGGAACTCGGGATTAGGTCGAAGGCATCTTTCCTATTGTTGTTTTGTATCCAGCAAGAGTACCAGATTCACGTGGGGGGAAAAAAAGGGGGGGGGAGCGCAACGCGTACAGTAATCATTTACTTCATTATATAGTAGTATATGCCGAGTATATATATATATAAAAAAAAAGGGGAGAACTAGTCTGTACTCACCCCTGAAGATGTGAATTACACGAAAGCGCTTGGGAACTTCGTGTTTTCTTCTTTCCTGGTGGTTATCAGCATATACCTAGATCACGCGCACCTACAGTGATTTACTTGCATATATATATATATATATATATATATATATATATATATATATATATATATATATATATATATATATATATATAAAAGAAATATGTCTGTGTGTCCGCACGAGAATCTCGGAAACTACTTTATCGATCTGCAGTGATGATGGATGGTGTTATATGTAGTTATGAATAATAATAATAATAATAATTAACGGTTTATTGAAGGTGCATAGCAGCCAGAAGGCTGAAAATATACAGTTACATAATTGGGGAATGGGTTTCGATTTACAAATAATATACAAGTAACAGAAGTGATACAAATAAGATATATAATAACTAGATGGGGAAAAGCTCAAACTACAGGGTATTTCAACATAGTGACAGTAAAAGAAGTAGGATTTACTGGGAGTGAATACACTTGTTTATTACAAGTTATTGATAAGTTGTACAATGGTTGGGACTGGGCTGTTCTTATAGCGATCAGTTCGTGCACGTATGGGCTGGATGCGGTTGTGGTGTCGAACAGTAATTCTCGGGCTGGGGATAGTAGGTAGTAGGAGCCGGTGTCGATGTCGATGATGGATGTTGTTATAAGTAGTGATGATGGATGGTGTTATATGTAGTGATGATGGATGGTGTTATATGTAGTGATGATGAACGGTGTTATATGTAGTGATGATGGATTGTGTTATATGTAATGATGATGGATGATGTTATATGTAGTGATGATTAGACAGTAATATAATAACAGTTTAATGTTAAAAAAATATACTTTGCTGTACCGTTGTAGTGAGAAAAAAAACATGGTGAAACTTACATACACCGTTAATGGACTATTGACCTTTGGCCCTACACGGTGTTACATGTATTCCATTGAGTGGTAGAAAAAAGGTCTACCACATGCCCATGTCTTGATCTGGCTGAAATATTACATTATAAATATTGATTTTTTTGTGAAGGGGAGGGAAGGAGAGGGGAGAGGGGGGAGGGGGGTAGGGGAGGGGAGGGCTCCCAATATACTACATATGCGTGTGAAAGAAACACATTATTCATTCATTATTATTTGGGCTCAACATCATAAGAAGGGATCAAAACATTAGAGTTAAGATATAAGGTTATAACTACCACTCATATATAAAGACTTCACATGATAAACACTTTAATATGGTCAGGTTTAACAGTTATAAGTGTCTTTCTCTCTCAGTATTTTATATAATTTTCTCTGTTTCTTTCCTTAGTAATTCTCCCAATATATATATTCTCTTTCTTTCCCTCTCTTTCTGGATGTGGAAATGTTGTAAAGTCCTCAACTGAGCTCACTAACATGGTCTACCCAAACATTATCCACCACTACAAGGATCACAAGCGGCTGCGTGAACGCGCAATTCTGGCACCAAAGAATGACACAGTGGCTGAAATCAACATGACTCTACTCAGACAGCTTCCAGGCAGTGAGACCTCATTTAAGTCTGTTGATACAGTAATCGACCAGGACCAAGCAGTCCAGTACCCTGCAGAATTTCTTAATTCTTTGGAGCCCGCTGGACTGTCTCTTCACCACCTCACTTTCAAGATTGGAACTCCTATAATGCTCTTAAGAAATCTTGAACCACCAATCCTCTGCAATGGCACAAAACTGGTGGTGAAGAACATGATGCCGCATATACTGGAAGCTACAATACTGACAGGAAAACCTAAAGGAGAGGACGTTTTTATACCAAGGATACCTCTCACCACCACTGACCTGCCATTTGAGTTCAAGCGACTTCAGTTCCCGGTTAAAGTGAGCTTTGCCATGACCATCTACAAAAGCCAGGGACAGTCCCTAAAGATGGTTGGCCTAAACCTGGTGTTTCCTTGCTTCTCTCATGGACAGTTCTATGTTGGATGCTCCAGAGTGGGAACTGCCAAAAATCTGTGCATACTTGCTGCTAATGGAAAAACCAAAAATGTGGTTTACCTTAATGCACTACAGTGAGACAATGTGGAGCTTCCCGGAGGGTGGCGTCCTACCGTGGCCTTGCGAAAGAGCCGCCCGGAAGGCGGCGATTCCGCTAGTAATAATAATAAAGAACAATAAAGAAATAAAAAAAATGAAAAAAATATCAAGAGTGAGAAACAATATATGTATGTTTGTTGTCAATGATAAGAGAAACAATTGAGACCCTGCAATTCTGTGTAAATGAGGCAGAAGGTCAGATGAGCAACCTGGGACTTGGTCACAATTTTCGTTATGCCATATGGCAGCAGGGTCTATCATTAGACAACACATTATGCTTCCAATATCTTCCCAAGCGGTAGTACCTGCAACACCTGAACTGTCTTGAACACAGATCTTGAGTCAGTAGTACAGGAAGACACACACCCTTTTTTATTTGATATCACCAAGAGGCAACATTTACAGCTTTAAAAATATCCAGGTTATATCTAGCCTTTCCTTGGGTTCACTAACATCCCTCTCTATCAGCCAACACTGTATTACTGTAAACTTTCTTACGATCATCAATATTCTAACGTTATATCCAAAACATTCAAGAACTAGTCCTCATAACTCGAGTTGGTCCATTCTTTATTTTATTGTTATATTCTTTCCTTTTCCAACAGTCGCTTACATCCACCCACAACACCATGTGTGTGGGGTGCTACCCCACACACATGGTAATAACTATTAGAAATAATATCCATTCATGTCAGCTGATCTGTCTCTTCACTCTCTGTCCTGCTTTTATCCCCACGGCCACTGCCTCGGTAAAATCCAATAAATCATTCCCCTTTCCTCTCAGACTCCGTCGCAAATCAACTTCATGCAAATTCCCTTTAAGAGAACTTCCTCATCATAGACCTCCCTTACTCCTTCCCCTCTCAGGTCTCTCCAACCATATATATCTTACAATTTAAACAAAATGTAGGCCATTGAACTCGCCTTTTATTACACAACTTGCAAAATTACCCTACTTTGCGCGGGTTAGATATACTTTATACTTCATGACCTTTATGGTCACAGTTTGCCCTTCCTGACACGAGTAACCACCTCCCACAATCGCCGTGGCGATATTTCAGTCGGAAGATTTTTGGTTCTTAGACCACCCGGGAGTCCGTGGTCAATAGTAATACTAAGGTAACCAATGGTAATTAATTTTTTGCTACATGGTCAGTTATAACACTTGCGAATGTAATAAAACCCATAAACTAACAGTTTATGTTTCTTTAATAATTGGGGCATGATGATTACGAATCTAAAGTTGATATTTTCATACTGCCAATATTTTTTTTAAATTGGTAAACTGTTTTTGTATAATATATTCAGTATTTTAAGAAATTTTAATAAATATTTATTGGTATTTATTATAACCATGTACAGTATATTTATAGTTTAGTTGGAAGATAATGATCCACAAAATAAACTAAAGACCAACCTGACAACGTTTCATTGCCGTCACCTCACGTAAAGTTGTCAAGCAGTTCATCAAAGCATTGAGTGCTGATCGATGCCTTCAAACATACTATAGATTGGAGCCTTAATGTTTTCCAAATTGTTTGAGGCTAAAGTCATAAGCGACGAATTTGTTGGACAACAAATTAAGCAAAACGTTGGGATCAAAAGAGTTAGAAAACAAAATGTCTACTGTTGAAAAGAATGCCTGGCAAGAATTTTGGCCTATAGTACATATATTTCTCGGCAATATGAAGCGCGAAAACTACAAAGAGCAAGTCCAATATTAGATTGTACGGTAAAAGTGAACTTGGGGGCAGAATGTCCCTGAAGGTACATTTTTTTAAACTAACACTTGTACTTCTTTAGAGAATATTGGTTGAAGTTAGTGAACAGCATGGTGAACGTTTTCATCAGGATATCCAAACCATGAAGCGATATCAGGGGCGATGGGACGAAGCAATGAGGGGTAACTATTGGACTTTGATTTAAATGACCACACGAAAAAGCTTCGTTCAAATGTCCAATTTTAAGAGAAGTGTTGTAGTTTATTTTCATTTGTAGCAATTGTTTGTAAAAAGAATTTGTTCGTCTGTGATGTAAAATGTGTAAAATGTACATATTATAATTTTATGATAGTTATCTAACCCTGTCATTAGCAAATGCAATAATATTAAGTGTACATAAACAATTATTTTTTATTACTGTTGTAAACATGTGTGTGATAGACTGCTAACATAGATAATAAAAAAAATAAAGAGAAACGCAGTGTAATATACCTGTACGTAATCTAATTAGCTTCTCATCTCCTGGCCTCCCTTCATCTCCTGGAGTCCCCTCATCTCCTAGTTTCCCTTCATCTCCTGGAGTCCCCTCATCTCCTAGTTTCCCTTCATCTCCTGGAGTCCCCTCATCTCCTAGTTTCCCTTCATCTCCTGGAGTCCCCTCATCTCCTAGTTTCCCTTCATCTCCTGGAGTCCCCTCATCTCCTAGTTTCCCTCCATCTCCTGGAGTCCCCTCATCTCCTAGTTTCCCTTCATCTCCTGGCGTCCCCTCATCTCCTAGTTTCCCCCTCATCTCCTGGTCTCTCATCACAGTCTTCCTTTGATCGAAAATATATAAATTTTTTCCAGTTTACTAATTCGCAAATCACTTTTTTCAAAGATCACTAACTATTTCCTCCTGTAGTATGAGAGAGAGAGAGAGAGACTGTCCCCTTGTCGACATTCTCCATCAAGTCTCCCCTCACATATTGCTCCTCCTCCCCTCACCACTATATCGTTCCTTCACTCTCCTCACCTACTCCTCCCCACCCTTACAAATTCATCCACCTTCCCTTCACCATCACTTTTTCCCTCACTCTCCATCATCCTCCCCTCATATATCCACCTTTGCCCCCTGACTAGCACATCCCTCCCTCACTCCCCATCACCTTCTTCTTCATATATCCTTCTCTCCCCCTCACCATTATCTCTTTCCCTCACTCCTCCATCTCCATAGCAAATAATTCTTGACACTCTCTCTCCCTTTCCTACTCTATAGACTGTCCCAAACTCAGTGCTTTGTTTCAATAGCTGCACAAGGTATTTCTCTATATTTTCTAATTCTACGTCATTAAGGTTCACACTAAAACTATAATCGCTATTCACTTGGGTCTGTCAGTTAGACTGCAACTGCCTTTGTACTAAATTTACTTGTGGGGTCACCTCCTGTTAGACTGTGCTTTGTGACTCAAAGCTAAGTTTTCTGTTGTTGCAAATTATATATTTTTTATCGTATAAAATTGTTACCATGAATTAGTTAGTTATTCCTCTGAAAAGTAAACGAATAGGACCTCAAAGAAAATGAGAAGTATACTTATCCCAGCATATTGAAACAAATGATGTGATGAATTCTGAAACAGTGATGTTATCCTTAATTGTTCTTAAATCTGAAATAGCGTATAAAGAACATTAATGATTGATGATCACTTTGAAATGATTGGGGAGTCTTAAAATGTGTAACTCGATGAAAATTTATTGAAGAACGTAAATGTCTTATGGATGTTTGTAAGTTAATGTTATACACATGTGATTTTTCTCAGTAGATATATAATGATTTCTTTTTAATTTAAATGCAAAAGAGATTAATGATCATAATAATATGATCGATTAGTTCGTATATTATTGAGATTACTTTGTAGTGGATTCCTTCCCTACAAACGCTGTTTGTAGCTGAGTAGCCGACCCCGCGAATTCCTCAGTGTTTCCCTCGTGGTCTAGGTCAACCAGCGCCGTCTTACATGATGGAGGTCAACTACTAAGCCACGCCTACCTCCGCTATATAAGACCTGACCTCCTGGTGACTCTCTGACCCTCCCTCACCATGAACGGTTACGAGTTTGATAACGTGGCGCGGATACGTCCGGATACGCCGACCTGCCCCAAGAAACTAAACCTCCTAGTTCTCAAGAAGTCCTTTGAAACTAATGGGATCATGGGGGTCACCAAGGTGGAACGACTGAAGCTCCATGGTGACATCAAGATCACATTCGCCGAGAAGGGTATGCCCGTACAGCTCGCGGAAATCCCAGACATCAACGGCAACGCCTACCCCAAATCATCCCACTCCTCCAGTGAAGAGCACGAAGCCTCCGTCCTCCGATCGATCGATGGGTGAAGTAAAGTATGAAGAGATCTTGATGGTGGTGCGTAGATTGGTGGTGCGGGAACTGGACTTGAAGAATGATTGTGGAGTTTGGAGGGACTTGTGGTTGGTGGATAGTGTAAGAAGAAAAGCGAGGAAATTGGAAAATAGTAGTAGAATGCTAGGTCTTGGGGCTCAACCCAAGTGCTTCTGTTTTCTCATGTTTGTGTTTCAGATAATTTTCGTCTTTGGTGTTATATTTATGTCAGGTGTTTGTATGTTTAGCAAGTGTTGCAATTTTATGCCTTACATTTTCGGGTCTTGTGTCGTAGCCAATGATGGGGAGTCTAGGGCAGGTGCTTGTGATCTAAGGTTGTAAGTGGTATGGCTGCCAAGGTTGTCACTGGGGTAACGTTGCATCTTTCAATAGAGTGGAGTTGGTGTGGGTTCTAGGGCTCTTCTTTTACTGCGAGGGAACCACGAGTGTTCTCTTCTTCCTTCTTCTGTCTCTTCCATCCATTCTGTGATTGGTCCTGGCTCTATTTCTTCTAACTTTGTCCATATTCTTTTTGAGTGTTGGTGTAGGTAAACGTTTAGGGGTTCTATTTGCGCTCGTTGGTGTAGGTGACGGTTGGTGACTATGTCAGGATATCTGATGTTGAATTGTCTACAGTTTCTTTATGTTTGTTTGTTTTATTGCATGTAGGGGAATTGGTGGAAATACTAGGGATTGGACAAAGGCTCTATATAACTTTAACTTGTTTTTTGCTGACAGGCTTCTGAAGCGTTTTAATTTAATTACCATGTTTCTGGTTTTTGCAAGTTTTTCGGTGATGAATGTTTTGTAGCCTTTTGTTGTTATCTTCAGCCCTAGGACAGTGCCTTCCATGGCATATGGAATTACTTTGTTGTCTACTATAATGGGGTCTTTTTTCCTTTTAGCGATTGGTATTATTTTGAACTTGTTGGTGTTCGTTTGTATCTTCCACTTTTTTTCGTACTGGTTGATGTTCTCTATTGCGTTGGCAGTATGTTGTGCCATTATTGCTCTTGATTTCCCATGGTATGTGATGATTTGTGTGATATCGTCTGCAAAACTTGTGCATTCACTGTAGGGAGCTGGTTCTGGTAGGTCTGCTGTGTAGATATTGTACAGCGCGGGTGAAAGGACACTGCCTTGGGGTACTCCACTTTTCAGTTCTATGGGTGGTCCTATATAGCTGCCAATTTGTATTTGTGCCGTGCGATCGTCTAGGAAGACAGACAATTTTTTTCTAGTGGGTCTGGAAGATTTAATTGAAACAGTTTGAATTTTAATCCTAGGTGCCATACTTTATCGAACGCTTTCTTAACGTCTCTTAATACAATGTTGACTTGATTTCTTTCTGCTTTCTTGTTGGCTAACGTTTCCGTGATTATGGCTAGTGCAGTATGTGTTCCGTCCTCCGAGGAACCATTCCCAGGAGTAGAGATGAGTAGTTCACCGGCAGTGTGGTGCCACAACTGCGGAGAAGAAGGGCACATTCGTTCTCGCTGTCCCAGAAATCCCCGCGCCTTCAAATCTACCGACATTCATCAGCCCAGCTACAAGGTCGGATTCTCTTTCGAAGACCGGAGCTGTCCCAGTTATTGTGTCAGCGGAACACTACAGGTAAATGGGTGGTGGGCATCTACGATCATGAGGGACACCGGTTGCTTGCATATTGTTGTCTCTGAGGAAGCTCTGCCTGGCGCTGACGCCTCCAGCTGCTCGAAGGTTAGTGTCGCCGATTATTTAGGCTGTGTTGACCAGTTCCCTGTTGTTAGGTGCTATCTGCGTTGTCCCTATTTCATTGGTTGGTCTGATGTGGTAAGAGCTCCCATTAAATTCGCTAGTGTTCTCATTGGTAATGTTCCCGGAATTCGTGACCCTAACGACCCGGAACCCTTAAAACTCTCCTCGCCACCAGGGCCAGTCTCCTCGACACCTAACCACGCCGCCCTGCCACCTGCAGACGTCGCCTTGCCACATGCCGACGTCGCCTCGTCACCCTCACACGCCACCTCACCTCCAGCAAAGGTCCAAGCTGTGGAGACGCGGTCGGCGAAGGTGAAACGACTGCACCCCCTGGTTCTGCAGAAATTGCAGCCACTGACTGTGACGCCCAAGGAGTTCGCCAAGCTTCAAGCCTCGTGTACCACTCTAACGCGGGTGAGGGAGAAGGTGACTTCCGAGGAGGAGTATCAGGCTAGAGATGGGTCTGTTTACAAGCTTGTTTGTATTAATGGTCTGTTACTTAGGTCTTGTGTGTCATCCAAGCAACCAGCCAAAGTAGGTCAGTTTTTCCTGGTTGTTCCTGCTGATTGTCGTAGCATCATACTCACCGTAGCTCACGAGGGCTCTCTCGCTGCTAGAGTCTAGCAGGACACTGTTCTCGTAGGAAGACTTATATGAAGGTTGCTGATCAATTTTACTGGCCAGATATGGGGGCAGATATTAGAGCCTTGTGTGGGAGTTGTGATCGGTGCCAGCGTATGTCCGCCAAGGGTAGAGTCCGTCCTGTTCCTCTTAAACCTTTACCCATCATTACAGAGCCATTTTCTCGGGTGGCGATAGATTCGGTTGGATCGCTCTCGCCCCCTTCCTCTGAGTGGCACAGGTATGTTCTCACCTTGATGGATTTTGCCACTGGGTTTCCAGAGGCCTTGCCCTTGAAGGAAATTGATTCTATTTATTTCTGTGGCTGAAGCGTTGCTTGTGATCTTTTCTCGGGTAGGCATACCACGGGAAATTTTGTCAGATAGGGGGACGCAGTTTACCTCTCAGTTGATGGCGGAGCTTCATAAATTGCTAGGAGTTACGCCTTCATTTACCACCCCTTTTCACCCTAGTGGTAATGGACGAATTGAGAGACTGCATGGGCCACTGAAAGCGTCGCTGCAGAAATTGTGCGCCGACAAACCAAGGGAGTGGCACCGGTATCTTGTCCCCACTTTATTTGCGCGGAGTGAAATTCCTAGTGACTGGACCGGGTTCTCGGAATTCGAGTTACTATACGGTCGAGCCGTAAGA
Organism: Homarus gammarus; assembly: GCA_958450375.1. NCBI lineage: Eukaryota > Metazoa > Arthropoda > Malacostraca > Decapoda > Nephropidae > Homarus > Homarus gammarus. The sequence goes on from CAUDMG010002530.1 coordinate 1,871,167, forward strand.
GGCCCGCTCTCGGTGTTAAGGGATCTATAGGAGGACACAAGTATTGAAGACGACGAGCGGACTCACTACCAGTATGTCATTGAATTACGGGACAAACTTTCACAGTGTGCCAAGATCGCCGCGCAGAATGCTGACATTAGTAACACCAAAGATAAGGCCAATTTCGACGTCAAATCACAGAACCGTCAATTTATTCCGGGGGATGAAGTGTTAGTGCTCCTGCCTGATAAGAAGAGTAAGTTGCTTGTTTCCTGGAATGGACCGTACAAAGTTCTCGAGAAGTGGAGTAGAGTAAATTACATCATTGACGAACATAAGGGGCCTAAGTTATACCATGCTAATTTATTAAAGAAATATCATCGCAGGGCCTACATTAACTTTGCTCATGTCCTTGATGACGTTTCCAAGCTCGAGTCAGTCGAGGCACTACCCTGCGAGGGGTCGTGTGAAGTTCAGGCACCAGACTCGGATGATCTCAGTTGCCAGCTACGGATAAAACAATCCTCCGCACATGGCATTAGAACCACACATACCCCTACGGCTTTACCAAACCTAACCTAACTTATCCTAACCTAACCTAACCTAACCCCTTGATCGCGTTCTGGCAACATAACTATTCCCACATCGCGTTGTGGACAAAAACTTGGTACCCACAAAGGGATACTATAATTATTTCGTGTTCTGGAATGTTTGAGACCTTCCATAACACGCTGTGGCTGTTTTGGAGGAGCCCAAAACACCTCAGGTATTGTGAAAAGTAACAAATCGTATTTTATATCCACATAATACAACGTATCATTGGTGTTTCCCAACTTAAACAAACACCAGAAATTATAAAGTATCTGCAATCACATGATGAGGATTGCTTACTAAACACGGTGCACCGGAAAACTAAACTATGCCAGGCGCTGACCCCCACTCTATCCTCTTCTCCCGACGTCACCTCATTTTACAGTCCACTAGACCACATAGATAGTATAATCTGTACTGAAACTAAAGACAAAACAAAACACGAAATACGTGGTATTGTTATTATAACAATTGTGTTTGACAATTTCTTGGATATGTTTGTATTCTTCATCACACTATTACTATGACAGTGCTTCTGTAATTAAATTGCAATGCATCCGTTATTCATCGGGTCATAAATGCAACCCGTCGTAAACGGACATCATAATTATTTAGATACCCAAGCCCCATCAGGAGGAGGGAAGGACATGGAGGGATACAGCATGTGTGTACTACTTGTTGTATTATCACAGTGGCCAATGATCTTGTAAATTCTGGATAGTAAATATGTATAAATGGTTCAGATCCTGCAACACAAGCTTGGAATACCACCCTAATGTGCGGTAACACTTTCTACTCATACTTTGTATTTTGTCGTTACTTAATATATCATGTGATATATTTACACAGGTAACTGCTTAACTCTCCCCATCCCTCTAAACCCCCCCTACACTTTCGCCTTCTTCAAGCCCCGTATTACCCCGCCACCCACTCACACACCAGCTCCAGCCCTCCCCTGGCATCCTTCTCTCTCTCGTTCGTGGATGCTTCTGATTCAAGAGTTGATACTTCCGGGATTCATAGCACACAGATAGGGTACATTGACAACGCTGATTGTACCAGTTGAATGTGGAAGACGTTGTATCGGGCTGATGGCTAATATGTAATTTTAATACAAAGACAGCCATGACTATACCACTAGCGTCTATAGTTCATGTATTGAAATTTCTATGGTCGAGGTCACCTGGGTCGAGTACAGTGCATTATCTAGATAATTCTTCAGTCTACGTCAGCTTTTTGTTCTGCAATGATTTTTGTTTTCTTTGATCTTTCATGTGTAAAAACCTACAGCTCATTTACCTTTGATCATGTATTTTTCTTCTACCACTTTTTATTATTTACTGAAAGTCTCTCTCTCTCTCTCTCTCTCTCTCTCTCTCTTTCTTTGAAGAAAAATTCTACGATTGCAAAAACTTTGCTCCAAAGGACACACAACACAATATAAAACTGACGTACCAAATTAAAAGGAAGACTAAGAATAAAACTTGGAGGCTTGAGTAAGATATAAATTGTCGAGGGGAGCATTTTCCTGGACTTTCCTGCTCACTGATGACTCTCCAGATTCCCGTAAACATGTCGCGGCTCTCCTTAACTTTGGCAGCTGGAAAATATTGGAAGTTTATCGTAACACTGTACGTTGGCTAAGGTAGAGACTGTGTTTACCTTACTGACGATAATGTTAAAAAAATTTCTATTTATTGTTTTTGTTGGCAGTATACGTAACTATTACCTATATTTACTACCTCTTGTATTTACTGTATCATGTGTTTAATGTCTCCCGTGTTTACTGTTATTTGCGTTTGTCACATGTCGGCCCACACAGCTGTCTATGATTGGCTAATTAGGTGTTACCCGAGAACGACCAATGTTAATGAGGGTGGTTCACGGCCTGTATGCTTTTATAAGTTTTGATTTACGATGTATTTTTAAATCAGTTATTTAGTTTTGGTTGTTAAAACATTATGTAAGAGCCATATTCTGTTTTACAGGGTATAAGGTGTAAAACTTTTAATGCATTGTATTAGGATTAGTTGGCAACCGAGCCATATTCGTGTGGTGGTGATGATTGGTCACGGCAGAGCCACCGACTGAACCGGACAGCACGGAGAACCAGGAACTCCAGGCCTGGTATACACACGCCGACGTGGGGTACAAGATAGCCGCCGAGTTGTGCGTTAAGTAATTGGAGATATTTGGACATAATAACTTGCTCTGAGAATGTAAGTAGTGTACTGTCTCTTGGGTTTACTGACTCCTGTGTTTACTGACTCCTGTGTTTACTGTCTCTTGGGTTTACTGACTCCAGTGTTTACTGTCTCTTGGGTTTACTGTCTCTTGGGTTTACTGACTCCTGTGTTTACTGTCTCTTGGGTTTACTGACTCCAGTGTTTACTGTCTCTTGGGTTTACTGTCTCTTGGGTTTATTGACTCCTGTGTTTACTGTCTCTTGGGTTTACTGTCTCTTGGGTTTACTGACTCCTGTGTTTACTGACTCCTGTGTTTACTGTCTCTTGGGTTTACTGACTCCTGTGTTTACTGACTCCTGTATTTACTGTCTCTTGTGTTTACTATCTCTTGGGTTTACTGTATCTTGGGTTTACTGTCTCTTGGGTTTACTGTCTCTTGGGTTTACTGACTCCTGTGTTTACTGTCTCTTGGGTTTATTGACTCCTGTGTTTACTGTCTCTTGTGTTTACTGACTCCTGTGTTTACTGTCTCTTGGGTTTACTGTCTCTTGGGTTTACTGACTCCTGTGTTTACTGTCTCTTGGGTTTATTGACTCCTGTGTTTACTGACTCCTGTGTTTACTGACTCCTGTGTTTACTGACTCCTGTGTTTACTGTCTCTTGGGTTTACTGTCTCTTGGGTTTACTATCTCTTGGGTTTACTGTCTCTTGGGTTTATTGACTCCTGTGTTTACTGTCTCTTGGGTTTACTGTCTCTTGGGTTTATTGACTCCTGTGTTTACTGTCTCTTGGGTTTACTATCTCTTGGGTTTACTGTCTCTTGGGTTTATTGACTCCTGTGTTTACTGTCTCTTGGGTTTATTGACTCCTGTGTTTACTGTCTCTTGTGTTTACTGTCTCTTGGGTTTACTGACTCCTGTGTTTACTGTCTCTTGTGTTTACTGTCTCTTGGGTTTACTGTCTCTTGGGTTTACTGTCTCTTGGGTTTACTGACTCCTGTGTTTACTGTCTCTTGGGTTTACTGTCTCTTGGGTTTACTGTCTCTTGGGTTTACTGACTCCTGTGTTTACTGTCTCTTGGGTTTACTGTCTCTTGGGTTTACTGTTTCTTGGGTTTATTGACTCCTGTGTTTACTGTCTCTTGGGTTTACTGACTCCAGTGTTTACTGTCTCTTGGGTTTACTGTCTCTTGGGTTTACTGACTCCAGTGTTTACTGTCTCTTGGGTTTACTGTCTCTTGGGTTTATTGACTCCTGTGTTTACTGTCTCTTGGGTTTACTGACTCCAGTGTTTACTGTCTCTTGGGTTTACTGTATCTTGGGTTTATTGACTCCTGTGTTTACTGTCTCTTGGGTTTACTGTATCTTGGGTTTATTGACTCCTGTGTTTACTGTCTCTTGGGTTTACTGTCTCTTGGGTTTACTGTATCTTGGGTTTATTGACTCCTGTGTTTACTGTCTCTTGGGTTTACTGTCTCTTGGGTTTATTGACTCCTGTGTTTACTGTCTCTTGGGTTTACTGACTCCTGTGTTTACTGTCTCTTGTGTTTACTGACTCCTGTGTTTACTGTCTCTTGGGTTTACTGACTCCTGTGTTTACTGTCTCTTGGGTTTACTGACTCCTGTGTTTACTGTGTTACGGACACTAACTTTTATTTGTATTTTTATTTCAAAATGTAATTGCTTTCCTTACCTCTGTGTGTCTCGGGCCCTTTTGGTTGAAACTCATGCCCAATAACGTAACAAATGACAATCTGTTTGTATTGTGAACTTTTCTAGTTATGTTTTACTGTAGGTTTAGTCATTGAATTGAATTAAATTGAATTGAAACAGTTTATTTAGCCAGAAAAACACAGATACAGAGTGGATAATAATAACAATATTAACATGGCTGAGCTAGTTAAGAACCTGAGCTCTCTTTTAGGCACCTGATATATACTATACATTTATCTCAAGGAAGTATTATTTGACATTTAGTATCATCTGGAATATTACAATAGCATGGTGGTAATAAGAACATCTCATAGTGTTACCACGGTTATCACTTCAATATTTATTAATTTTATTTATTTATTTTGTTATTTTTATTTGTTTATATACATAAATTATAATGGAAGTGAAAAACATAAGTATAATGGGGGAGCAGTACGACATGGGTTGTAGAGTAATAAGGTTGAACAAGAGGACAGAGCTGTCAGGATTATGTCTAGTTGGCAAATATGTTTATTGCAATGGCCAGTGATATGTGCGGTCTTGGGTATGAGAGTTTGTTGACCAAACTGGAGTGGTCCACTGAAGAATTGGCGAAGGCCAAGTTAGAAATTGAGAGGGCCACGTTGGAGAACCTGAAATTAAAGAAAGAGCTGGCGAAGTTAAAAGGAGAGGCTGGACGAGTAAAGCCAGTGTCTGACGAAAAATCAAACGAGTGGAAAGTCGTGAGTAGTGGGAGGACCAAGCTGGTGGTGAAGAAGCACACGAAGGATACGACAACAACGACAACAACAGCTAAGTGTACCAACCCGTTCAGTCCCTTGATAGACGAATTGGACGTTAGTACAGTCAGGGGCAGGGATGACAAGGAAGGTATAAAAACTTTAATTGTTGGTGACTCACAGGTAAGGTACATGGACAGGGCCTTTTGTGGTAAAAACAAAAATAGGATGAGAGTGTGTTTGCCAGGAGCTGGGGTGGGGGATATAGTTGACAGGATGGACAATATCTTGTCTGGTAATGGGAATAAACCCATTATCTGCCTCAGTGCAGGAGGCAATGATATTGGCCGGTGTAGGAGCGAGGAACTTCTTGATAAGTTAAAGGCAGCCATAGATCGTATTAGGACTAAGGGAGGGATCCCTATCATATGCGGTGTCCTGCCTAGAAGGAGAGTTGGCAGTGAATGGTTGTCAAGGGCAGTTGGTGTTAACGACCGTCTTGACAGATATTGCAAGTCAATATCAGTCCCATTCATTGACAACTGGGACAACTTCTATGGCAGAAGGGACCTTTATGCTAGGGATGGGGTGCACTTGTCGAGGGATGGAGTAGCAACCCTGGCTGGGGCTCTAGAGGGGGCAGTTCAAAAGATATCGAAGTCTTTAAACTGCTAAGAGAACATAGGGGCACGGGGGTGGAGGAGACTGCAGTGGGAGCGGGTAAACAAGGCGAACGATTACAAGGAAATAGTGTTAGGAATGATGACAAAACTAAATTAGACAGGGAGTTTAAAACTAAACGCGGTAAAGGAAGGACTCAGAACACGACTAACTTAAATGTATACTACGCGAACAGTAGAAGTATGAGAAACAAAATGGATGATATTAAGGCCTTGGTATGTACCGAAGAAATCGATATAATTGCATTCACTGAAACATGGATCAACCTAGACACACGTGAATTACCAGTCGAATACCAAATTGCGGGTTACAAACTGTTCCATACCGATAGGCAGACCAGGAAAGGAGGCGGAGTAGCAATCTATGTTAGGGATAATCTGAAGTGTGAAATAAATAAGGAAATAAAAACTGAGAGGAATACAGAAACAATTTGGATAGAATTAAGCGACGGTCGGGAAAAATTAATCACAGGAGTAATATATAGACCCCTCAATCTTGATAGCGTCAATGAGCGACTTATCTGGGATGAAATGAGCAGGGCTTCCATACACAACAAAGTCTGTATAGTAGGCGACTTTAACCTTGGCCAAATAGATTGGACTGTCCTTACCGGTAACTCAGAATCAGAGGATTTTCTCGAGACGATCCAGGACTGTTTCCTAAGTCAACATATAACCGAACCCACACGGGGTAATAATATACTGGATTTAGTTCTGTCGAACAGAGAAAACCTCATTAGCAATGTCGAGGTAGGGAACGAACTTGCAAACAGCTATCACAAAGAAATTCGATTCCAGTTAGATTTTCAGGGCAGACGTAAGGAAAATTCCACCAAAGTACCAGATTTCAGAAGGGCAAACTTTGACAGTTTAAAGAGGCAGCTGAGAGAGGGGGTGTCGCGCTTGGCTGTGAACCTGATAGATGACACCGACCTGATAACGAGATCTGAGATTGCCGAGTTCCACGACAATTTAAATAGTGAGTTACTTAATGCACAAAGGCAGAACATACCATACAAAAAACTCAGATCAGACAACAATGACCCTAAATGGATAAATAATTATTTAAAGAACATCATTGGCCAAAGGAAGGCTATAGGTAGAAGGATAAATCGTGGCGAAATTCACCTCCGGGACTATTATAGGGTATTGGCGAGTAGGGTTAAAACCGAGATATGGAAAGCAAAGAGGAATAATGAGGTAAGGATAGCAAGGGAGGCGAAGACAAACCCCAAAGGATTCTACCAAATGTATCAAACTAAAACACGAGAAAAGATTGGACCAATACGGTCAGACTCCGGCGAGCTCACTGATAACGACGGAGAAATGAGCAATAATTTGAATAAATATTTTTCAACAGTTTTCACCACCGAAAATTTAAACATGATACCCGAGGCACCGACTCTATTCAGAGATAGTGAAGAAAACAAATTAAGTGAGATAGTAGTGACTAGTAACGATGTTAGTAAGCAAATAGACAAACTAAAGCCTAATAAGTCACCTGGTCCCAATGAGATATTTGCCAGAGTATTAAAGGAATGTAAGGAAGAGCTTAGTACGCCCTTAGCAAAGTTGTTTAACATGTCCTTAAAAACAGGTGTAGTACCAGAATCCTGGAGGATAGCGAATGTAATACCGATTTTCAAGAAGGGGGATAGATCACTCTCCTCTAACTACCGCCCAATCAGTCTAACATCAATAGTAGGCAAATTACTGGAAGCAATCATTTCAAACTCTATTCGAAATCACCTGGAGAAGCACCGATTGATCAATGATTCCCAGCATGGCTTCACAAGCGGACGTTCTTGCCTAACTAATCTATTAACATTCTTTTCATCAGTTTTCGAATCAGTGGACGAGGGGCACAATTATGATGTGGTATATCTCGACTTTAGCAAAGCCTTCGACAGAGTCCCCCACGAAAGACTAATTAGAAAGGTAGAAGCTCATGGCATCAAAGGTGACATCCTTAATTGGATTAGGGCGTGGTTACAGGACAGGAAACAGCGAGTGAGCATTAACGGCACTAAGTCCCATTGGAGCAACGTCACAAGTGGAGTTCCCCAAGGCTCAGTACTTGGACCATTATTGTTTATTATATACATATACGACATAGATATCGGCATAGACAGCAACATTAGTAAATTTGCTGATGACACTAAAATAGGACGTGTTATCAAATCTGATGAGGACTCGGCAAAACTACAGGAAGATCTAAAAAAAATTTTCCAATGGTCTGAAAAATGGCAGATGAAATTCAATGTCGACAAATGTAAAGTACTCGGTATAGGAGATGTAAACAGGGAAACCAGATACCAGATGAACAACGATGCCATAGAGAAATCCGACTGCGAGAGAGATTTAGGAGTAATGATAAGTAGGAACCTTAAGCCAAGTAAACAATGTGTTTTTGCTCGTAACAAGGCTAATAAAGTACTTGGGTTCATACAAAGGAGTGTTAGTTACAAGACTAGCGAGGTCATCCTAAAACTGTATCTTGCTCTTGTGAGACCACACCTGGATTACGCAGTTCAGTTCTGGTCACCGTATTACAGAATGGATATAGAATCCTTGGAAAGAATTCAGAGGAGAATGACAAGACTAATCCCGGGCATTAGGAACCTTGAGTATAGAGACAGGTTAAAGCATCTTAATTTGCACTCCCTCGAGAGACGTAGAGCGAGGGGCGACCTGATAGAGGTGTATAAGTGGAAGGCAGGGCTAAACAAAGGGGACTGAAATGGGGTGGTAATTCTTGAAGAGACCTTTGTCCCCATATTTTTTATATGCTGGGTGAACTTTAGCAATTTCAGTTTATCAGGAAAGACACCACAAGTGAAGGACGAGTTACAAAGGTGTAGGGGAACAGGTAGTAATAAGTGGGCTACTTTCTTAATGATTCTCATTGGGATATTGTCTTCGCCTGCTGATGCATCTTTGGACACTTTTATGATGGCCAGTAATTCATCTGCTGAGACAGGGGATAAGAACAGCTCAATTTGCTGTCAGTTTTGAAGGTAGGCTCAAACTTCCTCCTGGTGATCTGGGATGCTCTCCAAGATTTTTGCCAACATTAATAAAATATTCATTGAAGTGGTTGACAATGGGGGAGGGTTCCGCTACAATTGAATCATTTATCACAAAAGCTGAGTGGGGGGCCGAAGGCTGAGTGTTCCTGTTCTGAATAGAATTTATGACATTCCAGGTTTTCTTACTGTCGCCTGATGCTGACTGGATCTTATTTGTATAATAGCTACGTCTGGCATTTCTAACTGCTTGGATTACTCTATTTCTGATACTTCAGTAAGCATCACCGAAAGTTATGGGTCTTTTTGCAAATTTCCGTTGGAGTTTGTGTTTTTCTTTTATCATTATCTTGATTTCACTTGTGATATAGGGCTTGGAAATGGATACAGTTTTCGCTGACTTAGTCTTGAGCGGGAACCATTTATCAAAGCAAGCATTGAAGATGCAAGAGAAGTTGCAGCTGTTCACGTTAGGGTTGTCGGAGGCATAGACAAGATCTTAGTTAGCATTCATTAGGTTGTTTTTAAAAAGGAGCATGTTGTCGGTGCAGTAATCTCTGTATTGGATTGAGACTCTACTAGGCCTTTCAGGTCTTGTGGCAGTTTAATACATGGCAAAAACTGGGAAGTGATATGAGATATGGCTATAAATAATTCCATTTGCAAAATTGTTAGGAGTGTTGTTAGTCCAGATATGATCTATCACAGTGGCAGAGGTGGCAGTTACTCAAGTGGGTTTGGTTATAGTGTTAAAGAAGAGTTTAGAATGACAGGTTGCAAGAAGGTCTAATACTGAGGTGTCGGTTTCTGATTTTAATAGATCAAGGTTGAAATCTCCTGTAATGTAGCAATGTTTCCTCTCTGAACTTATGGTAGTGATAAGCTCCGAAAATTTGTCAAGAAAATTCCTTACATTAGTGTGGGGTCTTCTGTAGATTATTCCTACTAGAATATTTCGTGTGTCGTTACGTAATTCAATGAAAACACTCTCCATGTACTCCCCCTGAACCTTTAAATCATCTCTTACAGAAGTGTTATACTTGGTATCAACATGTAGGGCGACACCACCACTGTGTCGTGACGTGTTGACGCAGTGTCTATTATAATTAGGAATGTTATACAAATGGTCAATATCGTTAGTGAGTTTGGTCTCACAGAACCCAAGTACATCAGATTTGTGAGCAATAGAAGATAAACACTGATCTATTTAGGTATCTAGATAAAGGGGAATACTGCTGATGTTATGGCTAATCAAGGAGAAGGAATGAGGTAGTAGGAGACTAGAACTAAACTCGGGGGAGTCAGGAAAGTAATAGTTACAGTTTGGGTTGGTGTAACCCAGTGAGTTTTGTAGAAAGCCATCAGGATCGACTTTTTTTTTTTTTTTTTAAGGTTGAGGTGGGGAATGGATGGAAGCCATGCTGGGGCTCAAGGCACAGCCAGACATGAGGGATGGAGAAGTCACAACATATAGTCGTGGGGGGAAAGGTTGGAAAAGAAGTTTAATGAGTTAAACAGAGTGGGACGACACCCCTTGTTTTACATATTACAGAGTTTCTTGGCTAACTAAACTAACCTAGGATTTAGGATGAGGTTGCACAATGGTTACTGTTGTAGACAATGACTAGATTGATTTTACAATTACAAGTTTATTAACATCTTATACTGTATTACGTTATGGACTCACTAGATTGCGACTTGTTAAATGTGAACTTATATCATCTAAGTTTTAATCTAAGGTGGATCACTGTGGCGGACATAGATGGGTCGCGGATTGGGTTTTTGTAGTGTGGGCAGACTCCAGGGCCACCAGGCGTGGGGTCGCCCTCCTTTGATGTCTTCCCCTCGTAGGTGGTCTGGGCTGTTAGGGTCGCCCAGGAGTTTGACCCAAACCTTCTTCCCTAGGCGATGGAACCTGAAGTTGAGGGCCTCTGTTTTATTTCTTAGGTGGATGGTTTCCACTGTCTCCTGGTAGGGTGGCGCTTGGCCAATGGCCGACCTCAAACACTTGTTTTAGAAGCTCTGTAGTTGTTGTGGTCTAGTCTTCCCGCCTTGTACAGGTGGACTTGTATCTTCTCAGGCATCAGTTTAAAACGTTTCAATTTGCTGCGGCGACTTTGGCTTTATTTAGTCTGTCCTTCACGTGGGAAATGATGCCCGTCCTAGAGATGATGAGGCCGAGCAGCCTGCCTTGTTTAGAGTACTAACGCCCGTATTATTAAACAACATTTTTCCCTTGAAGAGGGTCGTCTTGTTTCACCCCGAGTTTTAAATTACGTGAGTCCTGAGGGACACCACAACACAGTACAGTACTTAACGGGGTGGTGTGGCAGAAAAATTAACTAATTCCAATAAAATTAATATATAATATTGGAATTAGTTAATTTTACCGCCACACCACCCCGTTAAGTACAGTACTGCGGTGTCCATCAGGACTCATTTAATTTAAACCTCGGGTTGAAACACGACGACCCTCTTCAAGGGAAGATGTTGTTTAATAATATGGGGGTCATCAATCTCTTCGTCGTCGATCATCAATGGCGCCGGGTTTAATTTGGCTATGAGCATGACCTCGAATATTGTTTTGTTTGTTTTTATTTTCCATTAATTCTCATACTCCGAGATACCCTTTATTGCCCGAGCAGTGAGTCGCGCCATCCTTGCCGTGGACCTTCCTGGGCAAGTGACGTTCTGTGTTACATCGTTGGCATACATGACGTAGTCACTGCCGACGATTGGGGGTGGCAGGTCAGCCGTGTAGAGCTTGTAAAGGGTTGGTGAGAGACAAGAGCCCTGAGGCACGCCGCTCGAGAGTGAGAATTCTTCTCCAAAATGTTCTTGCTTCTTGATTTTGTCTCTGCGGTCCGTAATGAAGTTGCACAGCAGGCGCTTCAGGTTTTCGGGTAGCCCCAGTTGTATGATCTCCTACTGCAGCCCCGCGTGCCAAACTTTGTCTAACGCCTTGCTGACGTCCCTCAGTACTATGTTGCACTGCAGGCGGCCAGTGATCTGCTCGTAGGCCTGGGCTATTGCGGTGGATGTGCCTCGGTACTGGCGGAAGCCGAGCTGGCAGGGATTAGGCACGTCTTTGTCCTTCATATTCATCCGCAATCACTTGTTTACTATATTTTCGAGGATTTTGGCAGGTACCTCTAGCAACGATATTGGTCGAAAGTTTTCGACTTTATTTGGAGGCTTCCCTTCTTTTGGTATGAGGCGAATAACGGCGATTTTGAACATCTTAGGGAAGTATCCAGAGGCGAGGTAGGCGTTGCATATATGAGCAAGCCTCTCTATCATGTTGTCGGGGAGTTGAGGCAGGATCTACTTGTTAATGTGGCTTTGCCCAGGTGACTTGTTTTTAAACCCTTTTATGACGGCTGACACGTCTGCAGGAACTATGCGCTCCTTCAGGTAGCTTCCGTCCACCAGTCTAGTGAAGTCAGTTCGTGGGAGAGGCTGGAGCAACTACTGATGGTCCTGCAACTGACCTAAAATGTCCTCCTCAAACTCCCTTTCGAAGCCCTCGCTCTCCTGTTCACTAATGGTAAAGATCTTCCGTAAATGTCGCAGATGTAATTGTTCTTGGTTTTCCTCCTCGAATATTTTCAAGTTGTTTTGGTCGAGCAGGTAAGGGACCGTGCTAGAGGTGGACCCCATCAGTCGCTTGATCCCTTTCCAGAAGGCAGCAGAGTCGCAGTAGTTGTTGGCTGCCTCCCACACCAAGGCGGCCCACTTTTGTTCATGTAGACGTTTGCTCTCGTGCTGGATGTCCGTCTGTAGCTCTCGGTACCGGTCTCTCAGCTCTTGCGTCCACCCGCGGATACTGGCTAGCTGTCTCACCCGATGGTACTGGACACTGAGCTGCCTCTGCTGGTGACTAGTGTGTGAGGGTGGGGAATGGTCTTGTGAGTGGTGGTGGGGATGTTGTTGTCCATCTCCGTCTTCACATCCGTGTACCATTGTTCGACCTCGTCGTCGATGTCATTGGGGCTGGCTTCTTCCAGGTTCCTCCCCTGCTTGAGACTGAGAGACTCCTTGAAGGAGTCCCAGTCTGCCCGTTTGAGGTTTGACCTGATGTTGGCGGGGATCATAATGGGATTGGATGAGAGCGTCACGACGACTGGCAGGTGGTCGCTGGTACTGATGGGTCCGGCGGTAAAGTGCCTGTTCAGGACGGCCTCGTTGTTAGAGAGGATTATGTCGGGTGTTGTGGCACTGGCACGTCTGATCAATGTCGGGAAATCTGGCCCGAGGTGTTGTAGTTTTCCCCTTCTGATGTTGTCATACAGCGCCACACCGACGTTGTTCTCATTACCGTGTCCGAGCATGGCGAGGCGCGCATTTAAGTCCCCTATGATGTATGTTGGTTTTCTGTGGCGTAGCAACTGGTTGAGGTCTTGTTCGGGTAAGTAAGGACGTCTGCGAGGTTGGTACACTGTGCACATGATAACAGGTCCCCTAGTTGTCTCCACCTGCACTCCTTGAACTGAATCCTCGAAGTCTGGCAACACTTTGTGACTCAGCCGTGACCTGATGGCCACAGCCACACCATCGTTCATCTCACCCGTCATGTTCCTCTGGTATACAGTGTAGCCAAAAATTTTCAGTTTACTTTCGTCCCTTATGCCAGTACTGTTTAACAGAACAATGACTGGGTCTAATTGATAGTATAAGTTAGACAGTTCGTTACGTCTTTTAAGAGACCAGTGTAGGACATTATGTTGGACAGTTTTCATCCTGCTAACGACTGCCATTTCGGAGACTGTAGCTTGGGGCGTCGCTTGAAGTGTTTGCTCGGCTTCTGCCATTTCTGGGGGGACGGAACTTCTTAGCAGAAACTTCGAACATCTGCTTGTCAGTTAATGGCCTGCCCTCAGCTTCTCTTCACCTGTGTGCAGGAAGATGTTCAGGTTCTGGGCCTGCGTGCCGAAGTAATCTACTGAAGCTGCAGCTCGATTGTCTTGTTCCTCTGTGGAGTGAGTCGCCATCATCTGGTCGCAACCATATACTGTGGTCACAGTCCGATGGTCACTGTCGTCGCTGGGAGTACATGTTTTGGGGTCACGGAGACTTACTGTGTCGATCTAGCTGTGATCCCAGGGGGACTGACTGGCCCCGTCTGGGCTACGGTTATACTGACTTTTGCCTAAGTCAGGGAGGTCATGGTCTATTTCTGGCGTGGTTTGAGGTTGTCGATAAGTCGTTGAGTGGGTTACTGCCTTAAGGATTTCTTTTGAAGGGGCTTTGTCGCTTATTTCAACAGGTGCAATGATGTTCCTGGTTAGTGTCTCGTTGAGGTGTTTCGAGAATGAACCTGGATGAGCCATGTTCATGTGATGGGCATGCAGGTAAGACAAGTATATAGTGGTGGCTTAGGACTCGTCCAGCTGTGGAGAGGAGACGCTCCCGATGCTCTCCGCCACTGCGTCCCTCATGGCGCCCAGTGACTCAGTAACTGCCTGTTTTATTGAGTCCTTGATGGTTCTTATCTCTGAATGCAGGACCTCCATGGTCTCGGTGACATTGTTAAGTTTTTGGGAGTCTGCTTGAATTTCTTTCAGAGCGTTTTTTAGGGTTTGGCTGTAAGCCGTGATCATCGACCGAGTGGTCCTTTCTATGGTGTTAGAAATTTCTCTGGTTTCTTTTTGTTTGGTCATTTCGGTCAGTTTCTTCTCTGTTTCTTGAGTTACCTGTTTCCTGACCAGGCAGGTGGCAGAGAAGGTCCTGTGGCCACCCTCGCAGACGACAAACTTTTTTTATGGTGCTACGGCAGTCTTTGTAGAAGTGCTGATCAGATGAACACTCAGAGCATATGACCCCTTGCAGGAGGCAGTTCTAGGTCATGTGGTCATTGTATTTATAGCACTTCATACATTGTTGGATGGCCGCATACTTTTCATATTCTATTTGGTGTGATGAGATGGAAGTGCCATATGCATAGAGCCCCTTCTCCTTCATTCTTTTTGCATCCGTTGTGTCTGCAAAGCGAAACTTGATTATAATATGGGCATACATAGGATACACCTCCACAACCTTGACATTGTTTTGCTTTTCTATTTCATCTCTTATTTCTTCAGCGTTATTTTCCACTGCATCTTTGTCTAACTTCTTACATACAAGAGTGAGCTTGGCGCCGTATTCCCGTGGATCAATGACCTCGTAACCGTTAGTTTTCATTTTGTCCATGGCACTAGACTTAAGTAGTTTATCAGCATCTTCATCTGTCTCTGTGAGGATGATGTAGCCATCGCTCAATAGCCTTTTTAACCCTATCCGAGACCCCTGGGTCCTGTGTTCAGGAGATCTTCACTCTCACTTTGGCCATGGTCAGTAACATACATGAAAATCCTACCTACTCTGTCCACCTCAGCTAAACCCCATGGATGCCGCTCCTTCTGTCTGCTTGCTGGGCGAGTAAAGACGGGTCTAGGGGTAGGGTGAACAGACAATCCCCTGACGGGGGCCTAGCCAAGCCCTCACACCTAACAGTGACAGATTATGAAGCACTGCCGAATCCCTAACAGAAAATGTTGCCACCCTTACTGTCTCGACTCAGCAGCCCTCTGAGGGCCCTCCTTGAGGCTCTACCGCAGGGTTCGCGTCGTTATCAAACAGCAGGGACTCGAGGCGAAAGGATAGGATAGGAAAGAAGCGCAGTGTACAAGAATAATAATATCCAAGTACAACTACAAGATAAAGCAGCCAGAGCGAACCCAACGTGTGAAAAACAAGGCCGCCAGTCGTAACGGTCAGCAATTTGAACTGAGCATGGAGCGACGCGCAGCACGTCCGCTCGCTATGAAGGTTGGGTGCGCTCTGAGGATCGATATGGGGGAGTATTGTGTCGACACCATGGGTAAAAGGGGGTGTAACAAATACGATTTTGCACATCTAAGGGAATGACACTAGCATCATCATTGTGGGAACATTGATACTGATTAAGGAACAGTAAAAACACAGGGTCACTGAAAAAGGAAGCTCTAAGAATTATTTTAGTGGGGGATAACGTACTCACAAGTGCTACAACCAACATAATTCAGATGACCGGTAGTGTTAAAGGTGATTCCCAGATAGAGTGGGAGGTGCTCCTGTCACTCGGTTTTGAGGGTTGCTGGTTTCCACCACAGAGGGTAGACGTGTAGTACTCGAGTTGGCCGGCAGGGGGGGGAACTCCTCAGGTGATAGCGACAGTGGCTGGCTCCCCCTCAGTAGGGAGGGGGTTCTCGAGGGGCTTGTGGGAGGGGGGGGGGGGTTGGTACAGCGGGTGGGTGAGTGGGCGGGTGTCCACTTGCCCAATCCCTCACAACAAGGGTTTTATGACTGAACGTCACGTGTTTTCCTTGTTTCCTGGCTTCTTTAAACTGGTCCATTTGTTGTAGACGGGCCTTAATCGTACCTGGACAGAGATCTTCGTTGACGAAGATAGTGGTGCCTTTCAGTTTACTGTGTTGATAAAACACTTTGTCACGGTCAAAGGGGGATGAGAATTTTGTTATGATGTCGCGGGGGCGGGAGGAGTTGGGTTTGCCGACGCGTTGAACACGATCAAACTTGACTTCAGGAAGTTTAAAATATTCATTCAGCAGGCGTGAAATTTTGCGTTGGGATGACTCCCAGTTCTCGTGGATGTCTTCAGGGATACCGGCAATCCTGAGGTTGTTTCGCCGCCCTATGTCATCCACATAATCCACCCGGTCTGCTGTTGTCGTTAGTTCCGTTTTAAGCTTGGAATTTTCCTCACTCAGCTCTTGAACTTGGGTCTTGAGTGGTCGGTTCTCTTTAGCTTCAACGATCAACTTTGCTAATAAGTCACTTATTTCCCTTTGCGAGAATTCCAAACTTCTTCTAATCTCACTTAGCTCGTCAGTGAGACGCCGGGCAGCCTCTTCTAGCTTCCCGATGGTCTCCTTATTCATTTGTTGTATGATGTCCTGTATGAGAGTCCGTTGGACACCCATTGTCACATCAGTCAGCTGTTGTTTCGTGAAATTTGAATTTTTTATACAAGCAGCCAACTTAGACATATTGGAGCTAGTGAGGGCTGAGTAGCTGGCTGTATGGAGACGATCGAGTTGTGGTCAGCTGGGTGGCCTAGTGGGACGGTGGGGGAGTGTGGACGGGTGGATACCACACTCATGGTTGACATGACAGTACCTAACACATTATAAATAATAGGACGTGAAAAATATGCAAGTGATTTTTAAATAATATTCTTAAAACAAAATCAACACAAAACACATATACAAGGGTGAAAAATAATGTACTCAGATGTACTTATACACGTAATAACTACTAGATGACCAATAGATTCTGCGGTGTGCAGGTAGTGCAGGTAACAAGTTAGGCACACCACGACAGAGCCCACAGGTATAACAGGAGCAGATGGGGATGAGAGTAGAACTGCCTGTAACTTCTTGGTCAGAGCAGACATCACCTGTCTCTTGTGCTTGCTGTCTCAGGTGTTTACTGTATATTGTGTTTACTGTCTTTTGTGTTAACTAACTCTTGTGTTTACTCTCTGTTATGTTTGTTGACTTTTGTTATTCACTGTCTCTTGTGTTAACGGTCTCTTATGTTTACTGTCTCGCATGTTTATTTTCTCCTTTGCTTAATGTCTGTTATGTTTACTGTCTGTTATGTTGACTGTCTCTTGTGTTCTCTTATGTTTATTGTCTCCTTTGTTTAATGTTTCTTTTGTTTAGTCTCTTGTGTTTACCGTCTCTTACGTCTAATCTCATTTGGTTACTCTCTAATGCTTGTTCCGTCTAGTGTTTACTGTCTTTTGTATTTAGTGTCTGTTTTTTACACTTACAATATTACCCATTAGTTGTAGCCTACATAGTAGAGATTCTTCGAGCGATGAAGGTACTTACTGTAACAGTGACAAGTCTCCACGTCAATGCTTTACAGAGTGAGTGAAGCTGCATCTTAGAGCCTCGCCTTTGTTGGAACAGTGAGCTAATACATAGTTGCTGCCTTCATCCCTTAGATACAGTGTACACAGAAACTTTCCTGAACGAGTCCCTAGAGATACAAGGAGATATCGCAATCAATGGTAAATCCTCCGCATTTACTTACTTATTTTTCAACTCTGCAAACTCGGTAACAAGCCCCACTACGTAACATGACAAACTAGGTAACGGTTCATATTAGGTAACGTGCCACAATTGGCAACTGTTCACACTAGGTAACGTGCCACAATAGGTCATATGCCACACTAAGTAACGTGGCACACTAATTAACATGGCACACTAGTTAGTAGGTAGCTACCAAACAGGAAGGTACTACCGCATGGGAAGATATTGGAAGCGTAATGTGTTGTCTAATGGTAGACCCTGCTGCCATATGGCATCACGAAAGTTGTGACCAAGTCCCAGGTTGCTGATCTGTCTTTCTGCCTCATTTACACAATTGTAGGGTCTCAATTGTTTCTCTTACATGACAACACAACATACATATAGCGTTTCTCACTATTGATTTTTTTCATTCTTGTATTTCTTTGTATTTATTATTATTATCATCACAGTGTTGTTATTATTATTATTATTACCATTAATATTTTATTTTACTTTTATTATAAATTTTATTTAAATTTTATTTACTATGCATTAACTATTATTTTTTATTACATTCCCCCCGCCCCCCCCAGGACCCCGATGTGGGTCAGTGACCTGTGCCCGGGTGGACTAATCCCCGTAAAAAAAAAATTAAAAAAGTACTACGCAGGAAACGTGCCACACTAGGCAGTGTGCCATATCATACTAGACAACCTGCCACACTTGGCAATTTGTGAAAAAAAACTACATTCCACAATAGGAAACGTGCTACACTACGAAACCTGCCACAATAGGTAGAGTGTCACTCAAGATAAAGTAACACACTAGGTAAAGTGCCACACTAGGTGACACGCCACACCACGTAACATGCCACACCACGTAACATGCCACACTAGGTAACGTGCCACACTAGATAACGTGCCACACTTGGTGACAAGCCACACTAGACAAAATATCACACTAGTGACACACTAGGTAATATGCCGCTGGAGGTAACATGTTACAATCCACACCGGGTAACATGCCACACTAGACAACATACCACACTAGGTAACATACCACACTAAGCAACGATCCACTCCAGGCAAAATTTCACACTAGACAACATGCCACACTCAGATATATGCCACACTTGGTAATGTACCACACTCGGTAATATGCCACAGTATAGATAAAGAGCCTCTCTCTCTCTCTCTCTCTCTCTCTCTCTCTCTCTCTCTCTCTCTCTCTCTCTCTCTCTCTTTCTCTCTCTCTCTCTCTCTCTCTCTCTATATATATATATATATATATATATATATATATATATATATATATATATTATTTTTTTTTTAATACGGGTATTAGCCCACCAGGGCACAGGTACTGACCCACATCGGGCGAAAATATAATAATAATAATAATAATAATAATAAAGAACCATACAGAAATACAAAAATGAAAAAAGAAATCGAGCGAGAAACCATGTATGTATGGGTTGGGTGCTAGTGGTAGAGTGGTACCGCTCTTGCCTTCGCAAGCGAGATGTCCCGGGTTCGATTCCCAGGCCGGTGGAAGTTGTTTGGACTTACTTCCTAGCCCCCATTAGTCCCTGTTCACCTAGCAGTAAAGTAGGTACCTGGTGTAAGTCGAAAGTTGTGAATCCGTATTCAGGGACAAGTTGATGGAGCTTCCAATAACTTGATGACATAAACCACTGACTCTTCAGGCTTCTACGCCCTTGACTCTTCAGGCTTCTACGCCCTTGACTCATGAGACATAAAGGCAAGCATGAACTTAGCATGCTTCCCTGTTGGGCGCTGTAAACGCTTCTGCGCTTCGCCTTACACAAGGATGTAGGGGAGTGCCCAATAATAATAATAATAATAAAAAATATATGTATGTTGTGTTGTCAATAGTAAGAGAAACAATTGAGACCCTGCAATTGTGTGTAAATGCGGTAGAAAGTCAGATCAGCAACCTGGGACTTGGTCACATACGGCAGCAGGGTCTATCATTAGACAACACATTATGCTTCCAATATCTTCCCTGGCGGTAGTACCTCCCTGTTTGGTAGCTGCCTACTTAACGTGCCGCACCAGGTAACATGCCACACTAGGCAAATTATCACACTAGTTTGCGTGCCACACTAGGTAAACGTGCCATTCTAGATAGCCTGCCACACTAGGTAAACGTGCCATTCTAGATAGCTTGCCACACTAGATAATGTGTCACACTTGGCAAAATGTTTCACTAGACAACAAGCTACACTACAGTAGATAACGAGCCGCACTAAGTAACGTACCACACTAGGTATTGCGCCCCAAGAGGTAATGTGCCACACTAGGTTACTTGCCACGCTAGGTAACTTGCTAAAGTAGGTAACATGCCATACTTAGTAAACGTGCTACCCTAGGTAATGTGCCACGCTTGGTAATGTGCCACACTAGGTATTGCGCCCCAAGAGGTAATGTGCCACACTAGGTTACTTGCTAAACTAGGTAACATGCCATACTTAGTAAACATGCCACGCAAGGTAATATGCCACGCTAGCTAATGTGCCACGCTAGGTAATGTGCCACACTATGTAACCTGCCACACTAGGTAACATGACACACAAGGCAACATGACACACTAGGCATACAGTATTATCACACTAGACAACATGCCACACTAGGCGACGTAACACACTAGATAACGTGCCATACTAGGTAATTTGACATTAGGTAACACTAAATAATGTGCCACACCAGGTAATATGTCAAACTAGAATATATGTCGCACTACGTAACGTACCACACTAGATAGCGTGTTACACTAAGTCACGTACCACACTAGATAGCGTGTTACACTAAGTCATAAGCCACACTAGGTAAAGTGCCACACTATGTTAGATATCACTCTAGAGTACATGCCACATTAGGTACCCTGGCACACTATGTAACATGCCACACTCGGCAAAATATTACACTAGATAACATGCCACACTCTATAGTTAACGTGCCACAGTAGGCAACTTGCCACACTATGTAACGTGCTGCATTTGGTAACGTGCCACACTACGTAAAATATCACACTATGCAACGTGTCACACTAGGCAAAATATCACGCTAGACAATATGCCGCACTGGGCAACGTCCTACACCAAGTAATGTGTCACAATAAGTCATAAGCCATCCTAGGTTACGTGACACACTAGGTAACGTGCCACATTAGGTAGCCAGCCACACTAGGTAACGGGCCTCACTGGGCAAAATGCTACACTAGACAACATGGCACACTCATTTAACGTGTCACACTAGGTAACGTCCAATACTAGGCAAAATGTCACACTAAACAACAAGCCACACTAGGTAACGTGCCACACTAGGCAACATGTCACACAATATAACCTGCCAAACTATGTAACGTTTCACATTAAATGGCATATTACACTAATTTACGTGTCACACCAGGTAACGTATCGCACTAAGTAACGTGTCACAGTAAGTAATGTCACACTAAGTAACACGTCACACTGAATAACCTTGTCACTAGGTAACGTGTCGCAGAGAAGAATTTAATAGCGCCTGCGTGCTTGTGTGGCAGACAGAGGCGGCGAGAGGTAGCTGCGCTGTTGGTTGTCAGTAGCTTGGCAGCTCACGGCTGGTGTGGTGCGTCTCTTGCTGCTCCTCTTCTCTTGGCCTGTTTAGCTTACAATGGATCCTAATTCTGTAGAGAACGTGGCTATAAGTTGTGTTTTTTAACTTGGATAATATACTTTACATCCAGAAGATAACAGAGATTCAGTTTAATTGGTGTATTTAAGAGTGTTGATATTCGAACAAAGGCTTGCTTGAAATCATGGAAATGAAAAATATATACATATATATTACAGTTCATCTGCCAGAGTGAATATTTCATCTTTTATTTCACACCCGGTAAAGTGTTTTCCAATAATGAGTAATTAATGACGGTGTAAGTGTTTCCAGATAAGTCATGATATTAAGCACTGCATCTACTAACGGGGCATAAAATCACATATTAGGGTTTCATACTGATACTGTGAACAGTTTAACAATTAAATCTATGGAAAAGACATACTGTACTCTATGAAGTAAAGAAATGTTCCTTTCCTATACGCATACGCTCACCATTAAACTTTTGTCGACGTAATTACAAAAAATATATATATTTATATTTTATGAATAAATAAAAGGAACTGGAAAGTCAGAATTTGGCGAGTGTTTTGAGACAGCGTTTTAGTTATGAACAACAACACAAACCCTGTTTGTGAACAGTAAACAAACAAGAAAACATCAGAAATATGTATATAAGTAGTCAATCTATTATTTTTCTCTGTCAATTATGAAGGAAAGTAGAAAAGAAAGTTCTTGTTAACACATTGAGATAACTTGAGTTATAAATTTCACCACTAATAGTATTAGAAGAAATAAATAAATCGATACTGCGGAATTTCTCAGTCGGTCACCAGTGTCACCTTCAGGCGACCAACTATAGCAGCATTATAAAATCTAGCAGGAAAGACTACTGTATACAAGGCAGTCAGCATGTTCTCCAAGCCTATCCTCTGTTACATGATATCACGGCTTCTTCTTACTGGTAAGTGTATATATATATATAATATATATATATATATAATATATTATATATATATATATATATTATATATATATAATATATGTTATATATATATATATATATAGTAATATATATCTTATATATGTATATATATATATTATATATATATATATATATATATATATATATATTATATATATATTATAGTATTATATATATATATATATATATTATATATATATATATATATATATATATATAGTATATATTATATATATATATATATATATTATATTATGTATATATATATATATATATATATTATATATATATATATTATATATTATATATATATATAATATATATATATATATATATATATATATATATAATATTATATATATATATATATTATATATATATGTATATTATATATATTATATATATATATATATATATATATATATATATATTATATATATATACACATAGAGATTACATATATGATATACATATCTATATAGCACTCAGACTTACTATATATATATTATCACCTATATATATATACATTATTCTATGCCATAATATATATATTATATTAATATATATATATATACACTTACAGTAAGAAGAAGCCGTTGATATCATGTAGCAGAGGAATTGGCCTTGGAGGAACATGCTGACTGCCTTGTATAACAGTAGTCCTTCCTGCGAGATTTTATAATGCTGCTTATAGTTTGGCTCCGCTCCTGAACAGGTGACACTGGTGACCGACTGAGAAAATTCCGCAGTAGCGATTTATTTATTTCTTCTAATACTTATTAGTGGTGAAAATTTGTATAACTCAAGTTATCTCAATGTCGTTAACAAGAACTTCTCTTTCTACTTTCCTTCATAATTGACAGAGAAGAAAAATATAGATTGACTTAATTATATACATATTTCTCGATGGTGTCGTGTTTGTTTTACTGTTCACAAACAGGGTTTGTGCTTGTTGTTCATAAACTAAAACGCTGTCTCAAAATCAACCTCCCCCCCGGCCACATTCTGACTTTTCCAGGTCCTTTTACTTTATTCATAAACTATTAATACTATATATATTCTTGGAATTACGTCGACAAAAGGTGTAATGGTGAGCGTATGCGTATAGGAAAGGAACAGTTCTTTCTTCATAGAGTACAGTAATGTCTTCTTTCCATAGATTTAATTGTTAAACGGTTCACAGTTAATCACAGTAATGAAACCCGTAATATGTGATTTTACTGCACCCGTTAGTAGATGCAGTGCTTATATAAAAAAATCATGACTTTACTCTGGAAACACTTTATCACCGTCATTAATTACGTCCATGCTGGAAAACACCTTACCGAGTGTGCAATAAAGATGAAATATTCACTCTGGCAGATGAACTGCTATATATATATGGATATTTTTTTCTTTCCCCATGATTTCAAGCAAGCCTTGGTTCGAATAGCAACACTGCTTAAATACACCAATTAAACTGAATCTCTGTATCTTTCTTACTGGATGTCTTAAAGTATATTATCCAAGTTAAAAAAAAACACAAACTTATAGCCCAGTTCTCTACAGAATTAGGATCCAGTGTAAAGCTAAACCAGCCAAGAGAGAGGACAGCAAGAGACGCACCACACAGACCGTGAGCTGCCAAGCTACTGACAACCAACAGCGCAGCTACCTCTCGCCGCCTCTGTCTGCCACACAAGCACGCAGGCGCTATTAAATTCTCTCTGCGACACGTACCAAGTGACAAGGTTATTCAGTGTGACCGTGTTGCTTAGTGTGACATTACTTACTGTGACACCGTTACTTAGTGCGATACGTTACCTGGTGTGACCACGTAATTAGTGTAATATGCCATTTAATGTGAACGTTACATAGTTTGGCAAGGTTATATTGTGTTGACATGTTGCCTAGTGTGGCACGTTACCTAGTGTGGCTTGTGTTAGGTTTAGTGTGACATTTTGCTAGTATTGGACGTTACCTAGTGTGACACGTTAAATGAGTGTGCCATGTTGCTCTAGTGTAGCATTTTGCCCAGTGAGGCCCGTTACCTAGTGTGGCTGCTACCTAATGTGGCACGTTACCTAGTGTGTCACGTAACCTAGGATGGCTTATGACTTATTGTGACACATTACTTGGTGTAGGACGTTGCCCAGTGCGGCAATAATTGTCTAGCGTGATATTTTGCCTAGTGTGACACGTTGCATAGTGTGATATTTTACGTAGTGTGGCACGTTACCAAATGCAGCACGTTACATAGCTGTGGCAAGTTGCCTACTGTGGCACGTTAACATAGAGTGTGGCATGTTATCTATGTAATATTTTGCCGAGTGTGGCATGTTACATAGTGTGCCAGGGTACCTAATGTGGCATGTACATCTAGAGTGATATCTAACATAGTGTGGCCTTTACCTAGTGTGGCTTATGACTTAGTGTAGCACGCTATCTAGTGTGGTCCTTTACTTAGTGTAACACTCTAGCTGTGTGGTACGTTACGTAGTGCGACATATATTCTAGTTTGACAGTATTACCTGGTGTGGCACATTATTTAGTGTTACCTAATGTCAAATTACCTAGTATGGCACGTTATCTAGTGTGTTTACGTCGCTAGTGTGCATGTTGTCTAGTGTGATAATACTGTATGCCTAGTGTGTCATGTTGCCTTGTGTGTCATGTTACTAGTGTGGCAGGTTACATAGTGTGGGCACATTACCTAGCGTGCACATTAGCAGCGTGGCATATTACCTTGCGTGGCATGTTTACTAAGTATGGCATGTTACCTTAGTTTAGCAAAGTAACCTACGTGTGGCACATTGTACCTCTTGGGGCGCAATACCTTAGTGTGGACACATTACCAAAGCGTGGCACATTACCTGGGTAGCACGTTTACTAAGTATGGCATGTTACCTACTTTAGCAGTTACCTAGCGTGGGCAGCCCACGTAAACCTAGTGTGGCACATTACCTCTTGGGGCGCAATACCATAGTGTGGTACGTTACTTAGTGCGGCTTCGTTATCTACTGTAGTGTGAGCTTGTTGTCTAGTGTAACATTTGCAAGTGTGACACATTATCTAGTGTGCAAGCATCTAAATGGCACGTTTACCTAGTTGTGGCAGGCTATCTAGAATGGCACGTTTACCTAGTTGGCACGCAAAACTAGTGTGATAATTTGCCTAGTGGGTGGCATGTTACCTGGGTGCGGCACGTTAAGTCAGGCACTACCAAACAGGAGGTACTACCGCCAGGAGATATTGGAAGCATAATGTTGTGGTCTAATGATAGACCCTGCTGCCGTATGTGACCAAGTCCCGGTTGCTGATCTGACTTTCTACCGCATTACACACAATTGCAGGGTCTCAATGTTTCTCTTACTATTGACAACACAACATACATATATTTTTTATTATTATTATTATTATTGGGCACTCCCTACATCCTTGTGTAAGGCGAAGCGCAGAAGCGTTTACAGCGCCCAACAGGGAAGCATGCTAAGTTCATGCTTGCCTTTATGTCTCATGAGTCAAGGGCCCAGTAGAAGCCCGGAAGAGTCAGTGGTTATGTCATCATGTTATTGGAAGCTCAAACAACTTGTCCCTGAATACGATTCCAACTTTCGACTTACACCAGGTACCCTACTTTACCTGCTAGGTGAACAGGGACTCATGGGGGCTAGGAAGTAAGTCCAACAACTTCCACCGGCCTGGTAATCGAACCCGTGCCATCTCCGCTTGCGTGAAGGTCCAGTATGCGGTAACCGACTCTACCACTCGCCCCCACGCCCATCCCTCCGTATATGGTTTCTCTCTCGTAGAGATTTCTTTTTTCATTTTTGTTACATTTTCTGTATGGTTCATTTTCTTCTTATGTATTATTCTTATTATTATATTTTTCGCCCGATGTGGGTCAGTTACCCTGTGCCACCTGGTAGGCTAATACCCTATTAAAAAAAACTAAATATATATATATATATATATATATATTATATATATATTAAAAAAAAA
This sequence comes from Homarus gammarus, assembly GCA_958450375.1. Lineage (NCBI taxonomy): Eukaryota > Metazoa > Arthropoda > Malacostraca > Decapoda > Nephropidae > Homarus > Homarus gammarus. The sequence goes on from CAUDMG010002530.1 coordinate 1,897,698, forward strand.
AAAAAAAAAAAAAAAAAAAAAAAAAACAAATTATATAGAGAGAGAGAGAGAGAGAGAGAGAAAGAGAGAGAGAGAGAGAGAGAGAGAGAGAGAGAGAGAGAGAGCAGAGAGAGAGAGGCCTCTTTTATCTTATACTGTGGCATTTCACCAGAGTGTGGTACATTACCAAAGTGTGGCATATACTGAGTGTGGCATGTTGTCTTAGTGTGAAATTTTGCCTGGAGTGGATTCGTGTGCTTAGTTGTGGTAATGTTACCCTGAGTGTGGTATGTTGTCTGATTGTGGCCTGTTTACCCGGTGTGGATATGTAGGAAAGGGGGGGATGATCCATGTTACCCCGCCCGTGCCAGCGGCATATTACCACTAGTGTGTCACTAGTGTGATATTGTTGTCTAGTGTGGCTTGTCCACCAAGTGTGTGCTACGGCTTATCTAGTGTGGCAGACGTTACCTAGTGTGGCATGTTACGTGGTGTGATGTACGTGGTGTGGCGTGTCACCTAGTGGTGGCACTTTACCTAGTGGTGGTTTACTTTATCTTGAGTGACGTCTACCTATTGTGCAGGTTTCGTAGTGTAGCACGTTTCCTATTGTGGAATGTAGTTTTTTTTTCACAATTGCCAAGTGTGGCAGGTTGTCTATTATGATATGGCACACTGCCTATGTGGCACGTGTCTGCGTAGTACTTTTTTAATTTTTTTTTTACGG